>VZRS01009609.1:0-10040 GCA_013398055.1 Ifrita kowaldi | reverse complement strand
AGAGGGAAAAATACTGTTTTGTTAGGACAGCAAAATGAAGCTCAAGGAAGTTTCCATTTAAACAGTAATAAATCAATGAGTTTCCAAGACCAGTACCTTGCCTCAGAGGAGTCTTTTAACTCACAGTGACATTTTTAACCTTGTAGAGTTGGATTTTCAGAATAATGTAAGGCAACTGGGCATTTAAAAAACAAGGAGGGCCTGTGAGAAGTGGGAGTATAATTCTTCAAGTGTAATCTATACAGAATTTGGTTTAATTTATGAGTAAACAGAAGGGCTTATTATTAGGTCAATTCAAAACTTTTCTTTCCTATGTTACCTGCATGCACTTGGGATGCAAAATCTAAATTTAAAATGGCTGCATTTGCTCTCTTTAAAGGCTCAGTGTCACCCTAAGCTCTTTGTGGAGAGGACAAAACAAACACACAAATTGATTTCATCTTATGTGTCTATCCAGCTTTACTTACATTTGCTTGTCTGAGACTAAGACATGTACTTTATATTAGGCACAGACATGAAGTGGAAAACCTTCCTCATTGTGAGCTCCTGTGAGGACTCAATAATTTGGTCTTAGCAGCTTGAACTTGAATGTGGTAACAAGTTGTCCTGAAGTTTCTACTGAAACTACACTAATTCCAACGATAATAAATGAGCTTAGTAGAGGCATTTAAATCATCCGAAGTTGCCTTATAGGACGTCCTCAAAATAAAGTGTTCATTTTACTGAGAACAGAACCTTTCCTTCAAGGGAACCTGGAATCCTATAGAAAATGGTAGAAGTGTAGAAACTGTACAACTGTACCTTTTTTTCCCTAGAAAAAATAAATGTGATGTGTAGGGTTTATTATTACAAATTATAGCCTGGTTATTTGTTTTACTTCTCTGACAGATATACTAGTTCTCAACAGGAGCAAGTGCAAGTAAATAATCTGTTTGCTATTTATACACTGAAATAAGAAACACATTTATGGGTAACAATAATAATTAGAGAACATTTTAAAAAAGCTGCTGGGTTGCTATTTGGTGCCTCTGGAGTGAGCAGCTGTAAGAAAGAAAATGCAATCAGTGCAACTTTAGAGAGGCTGAGAATGGGTTCCATGAGGTTAAATTGTCAATAATAAAAATGTAACAGCTTCCAAGCACGTTATAGTCTTGACGATGTTCCCATTTAAGTGAGTTAGGCTTTAATTTTAATAAAAGCTGCCCTAAGTGTTTAGGGTACTGATTTAAATACATGAAATAAAATCCTTTGACACACAAGGAGTATGTTAGAACTCCCCTATTAGAAAAGCTAAAATTAATGTGCGTTTTTTTCCCCTTGCCTTGATTTGCTGCAGGCTTTTCCTCACTGGCATCTGGAACGTTGGCCTCAGTACTGACCTCATCTTCCACCCCCTTTTCTTCTTTAGTCCCTTACTGGGAGATATAATTTCACTGGGGATTTCAACTTTGCTTGCTGTACAAAGTGCCCCTAGAACTTCCTTCCTGGTTTGGTGTATTACCAAGACTAGTTTATTAATGGGGCTGCAAAGTCACTGTGTGTTTTGTTTTATGTTGCTGCTCTGAGGACTACATCATGAACTTGGTCCTGGTGGCAGGAGCTTCTCTCATGAGTGAGTTTTTTTTGTGGAGCAGTCACAGCCTCTGGTTTAGCTCTCAGAGGTCTGTGATAATGTGGAACGTTTAGGTGGGACTTGGTCTTGCAAGTCAGGTCATAGATATTTCTTCTGGCCATTGTCATGTCATTATGATGCTGCAGAGAATCATTGCTCCAGCAGATCTGGTACTGTTTTGTATTGAAATTCATGATGCCTTGCCAATGTGTAAGAACAAGAAGCTGCATAGTTTCATCTAAAGATTATACTTGCAAGCAGCAGCAAATAATGAGAATTTCTAATGTACAAAAGACCATACTTTAGGATTATCTGAATTAAATTCATTCCTTGCTGTTAGTCTTCTCTTTCCTGTGAGTGTGCTACGTATATTGTAGAATTTATTTGGTCAAATGTCTGAGATTGTCACATTGTGAACACGGTTTGTTAAATTTGGCTATATTTTTATACCAAAATTTCTGTGTTTGTTTACAGGAAGGAAAATTCCCCTTTCCTAAACAGTTCATGTTACATACAGCAGTGTCCACAAAGGGGTATTAACCCATACACAGAGCATCTTTGAATTTTATACACTTTAGATTCTGGTATGGGTATTTTGTTGAAAAAGAACAGTCAGTGGAGTGATTCTTAGTAAGGTTTACAGAAGAGCTTTGGGCTTATGTCATCCGAACTTGACAGAGGAGTAGATCTCTCCCAAATACTGCAAGCTTTTAAAAATAATTTCTTGAAAGGATAGAAACTGTAGCAGGAATTCAGTTTGCCTTTGGTATGTTGGTGCATCAGTTAGTGTTTAGATGGTGATTAGTTATGAGCTACTCCTTACCTTATGAGGAAATATGAGACAAAGTGGTGAGGGGAGGATATGAGAATACTCTATAAGGGAAGTGAGGCTGTAGATGATATAAGGAAATAATCTTGGATAACCAAGATGCGGAAAGAGGTAGGACATAGGGTAGAAATCCGTAGCAGCGAAGAACAACTTCATTAGTTCTGCAGCTTCCTTTTAAACAGCAGATTGGTCTAGTATTTGAAGTAGTAGAGAGGGCTCTGGGAGGTGTATCAATGTGTTTATTACAAACACATAGCAACTTGCAGTGTTTTCTGTAGCGCATGGGGAAGTGATGTACAAACTGTAGTATGGGAGAATCTGGATAACATAATAGAGACACAGACTTTAGTGCCTGGGAAGAGGTTGGATGGTGAAAATAGGAAAGGAGTAGAGTAGGACTGGGTGGGCAATGAAACTGTAACTGGGAGAGACTGTACTGGTCAGGCACAGCATTGTGTCCCTGGAGTGATGAATGGAATAAAAATGTTTGATTGCAGAATAACCAAATAGCATGAAGTTAATTCCCATGTCAGTTTATGAGTAAGAGAGGCAAACCCAAAGGGTGATTCAGGATCTAAGTCATGATCCTGAGTCTTCCTGTTGGAGGATCCCCCCACTGCCTCTGTATGTGAAACTGGGAGTGACCAACTTCCTGAGCATGGGGACCCAAAGTTAACCAATCTACTTATCATCTTCTAACTCCCTTGACAAGCATAGGGAAAAAAGATATGGGGAGAGAGATTTGACAATTTCCCTATCCTTCCATGCTGACTTATGTTGCAGTAACATTCCTTTTGAACTAGTTTTTATGTGTACTGTAAACACAAAATGTAATACTAGATTGCTCTTTCCATGCAACAATGTTACAGAAGTTGTATCAAATACAACTCCAGTTATTATCAGTTAGTTTATAGCGATAAAGTAATTAGTAAGCCTAGACAGAAAGAGAAGAAATCACAGTACTTGGAAAAGAAAAAGGCCTTAAGAATCATTCTCTTCTGCAGGTGCAACTTCAGCTGGTAGTACTAAGTCTACTTTAAAATCTGAGGCTGGTCTGTTATTTTGTTGTGGATTACTATAAAGTGTAGCAGAATGCTCAGCAGATACTGACCATCTCTTTTGCCAAACTGCCAAAATATATATATATTTTAAATAAGGAAGATAATTACACAATTTTCTGTTTTGTCTAGATCAAAAAAATGTTTGATTTTTGGCCTCAACTGTTCACTCATGAAAGAGAAAGAAATCTAATTTCATGGAAATAATTCAAAGCATTAATAATCTCACTGCATCGCTTTGCCTTCAAAATAAATACTACAATATCCTTTTAATTACACATACACTGTGGCTTAAGAAGAAACAAATGACAAATCAAAATCAGCATGATAAAAGTCTCCTAAACTTGCAGCATCCCTTGATCAAGACTTAATGTGAAGCATTTGCTGCGAAGTCCTTCCTTGCCTGCCTTTAGTCTGCCTGGAAACCCTGTTCCACCAACAGTGTCCAACCAAACCAATCGGAGTTGCCACCATCAGCCTGTTGTGGTTAAACACAGCTCCATTGGACATGCCAATGGAAGGGAATTAAACTACAGGAAAACCAGTCTTGAGCAGGGAGAAAGTGAGCTTGGAACATCATTCTGATGCTCTGTCCTTGCTTCCCTTTAAGCTCAGCAAATAGCACTTACTTATTTCTGGCCACTGGGGCAGTTATACAGCTTTCCTAGCAAGAAGTAAGTGTTTAGGAATGGCTCTTTGAACAGAAACCCAAGTTATTTGTTTCCATTTTTCATTCCGTGCCTGTTAACAGTTCTGAAGGTACAGGTGCCTTCATTTGTGAAATTTAATGTATCTGTGCTCTCAGAGTTCTCTCAGGTTTTTGCTCAGACTGTTCTGTCTTACTTTTGAGTCTTAGTCTGTAAATGCCATGTAAAGGATGTTACTTTTTTTTTTCCCTCCTTGACAGTATCAAGGACAAAAACAAAGGTGAACTAATTCCCCCAGTAATGAAGGAAACTGTATCCTATCTAAAAAGTAAAGGTGAGTTCTGTGTCAAAAGAGGATGGGTTTTTCTGAACAAGAACAATAGTATGAAACTATTTAACACTCAGTGCCTGATACAGCAAAGATTACAACTACACAGGATATGTTTATATCCTGAGAACTGGAGTGGCAATTGGGTGCTGCCATGCGAGGATGGAAAATAATTATTATCAGATTGTCTGATACTGTCTTATTAAAAAAAAAAAAAAACAACAACCCAAACCAAACACAAGTTTTTTTCTCTTCGGATTGGTTAGGAAACAGCAAATCTGAGCAGTGTCTTGAAATATGCATCGTAAACCCATATAATAGTGTTTGAATTAAGTAGAATGTCCAATAAAAATCAATGTATTCTAGTTTTTGCTTTCAGTATTCAAACAATGTGTGTCTTTGTATGGGTTCATTTTAACTATTTCCACCAAGGTTTGGCCTGAGTTTGGGTTTATTTAAACCCTAAATGGTAAATTACAAACATTTTTAAAAACTTGTGCTGAATAGGCTTCTCAGTTGTGAAGACAAAAGGAGGCAGGCAAGAAAAACATTGCTTCTCAGCTTCATTGCTGATTTTCAAGAGAAATCCTGACTTCCATTAGGTCAGTGCAAGATAATACATATTTAATTGAGGACAGACAACATTGATATTTGCCCTCATTGCTAGGCTATGCTCCTTCATATTTTAGTTTATCTCAGGGTAAATAAGAACATGAAATAACTGACCACTGTTTTTTGTTGTATATTTCATACCTTAAATGTACCTGATTGATGATGGGTATGGGAGAATAAGAGAGATATCCACTGCACCTTAGAGTATGCAAGTAGTGGAGCATCTGTAGGGATGCTTGTGTACAAAACAACTGGCTCCTTGCCCCTAAAAATTGCTGATTTAACTTCAAAATACCTGCAGTAGCCAATGCTGAGTGCTGCAGTGGGGCCAGTTCTGCTATCAAAGGTGAAGAGTGCTGCAGTAGGTGGGTTCCTAACAGACCTTTTTGAACACCTCATGGTCCAAATTCAGGATTTCCACTCAGACCCATAAAGATCTTTGGATGTGCTGTTTCCAGAGTGGTGCTGATTATGAAAACTTTGCAGGTCTAGCTTGTACCAAATATTATGGTTGAATACAGGGAATGTAAATAGTTCACTACTAAGAATGTTGAATGCAAGTGAGTGGCATTCCTGTGATAATCCTAAGTGGATAATTAGAGCTTGTGGCATATATCAGTGCATGCCTCATCTGCAGATGAATGCCAGATTTTTTTTGTGCTTTAAATTGTTATGAAACAATCATCCTTCCATATACTTAGCTTATCTTAATAGGCAAATACCTCTTCCTCACTAATCTCGAGTCAAGAGATCTATAATGAGGGTGACTGTGGCACTAACATTATTATCTCTTAGAGCTGTTATTACTTAGAAATTGAGTGAGAATAAAGCCACTAAAATGCTAATTAAATTTAACTTTTGCCTGTGCATATGAGGAAGGCTTTGCATTCTGGTACTTTCTTGGGCCCATTTAAATATTTTAAAGAAACAGAAGGTTTATGGCCATCATTATGTTGTGTTAGTGATCAATAACTAATTATTCTTGCACTGACCTGACACGAACCCTCTATCTATGTCTTGCTTTTGTTTTTTCTGGGTGTTTTGTCTCATCACTGCTGCACCAATTTCATACTATTCTCCCTCAACAATTGCTGAGTCAGCTCAGATACCCACAGTTTTCTGAAGCAGCAACACCAAATGTGCCATAGAGGAAAAAACAGCAAGTTATGATGGTTATGGTTAAAAAAACCCAGGGTTGGCTCATCTTCATCACTGCAGAATTTCTCCTTGATGAAATGTTTGTCATTCTGAAAGCAGTAATCATCCTTGAGTTTTCTCCAAACCTTGTCCACTTCTGGCTAAAATTTTGTCTATTCAGTGCAGTAGCAGCACAGCTCGTAAGGGATGGTCTCCTATGTGATGAGACTTCTTGTCCTACTTTGTGCATCTTCAGAAGTCAGTGGCGTTGTAGTGCTGGCCACAGATACACAGTCCCGTCAAAACACTTCTTAGCTGAACTATATAATTTCCCCCAGCTCTCAATCCCTCTGTGTCCTCAGGAAGGAGGGTCCAGGGCTCTGTCAACATTGTTATTTTCCAGCCAAGCCCAGGTTTGCTCTGAGGTGTCATATTCCCTATCATAAAGAGATTTCCACAAACCAGATTTCTAAAGAGAGATGCCTTGTCAGGTAGAGTGTTTTTTTGACATTGTCAGCCAAGTGATGATTGAAAGCCAAGTACCTGCCATGCCAAGGCAAGTAGTAGGGGACAGACGTGCATTTTTTTTCACTTGATCGAAGGTGTGCAGGTATCTGTTGTACCTGCTGTCTGCTGTGATTTTAACTCTCTCTATAAATGTGGAATATCTCAGTTGTGCCATCTCCAGCAAGTGCTGGCCCTGTGGGTTGCTGACAGCCCTGGGAGGATGATTGGTAGCGTTCTTTGCACTCCATACATGGACATAAGCACAGTGAAAGCTTCAGTTCATCTTCTGGAAGTGACAAAAATTCACTGTCATTGCCCTGTTTCATTTGATTTTGGCAGAGTTTTCAGCCTTGCAGAGTTAACGGGGAGTGGAGTTTGGTTTTCACCCAAAGTTTGTTTTTCACCCAAAGTTTGTTTTTCACCCAAAGTAGTTCCACTCTTTCTTCCATTGCTACATTTTCACATCTATGTACTTGAAATCAGTTTTGAGTTAGATCACAGAAGCTTCTGCAAAATCCTGTTTCAGCAACAGAGTAGGATTTCTTGAAATATCAGTGACCCTGTGGCATCCTTTAAGTCCATTCTGCACTGCTCAGATTCTTATTTCTTGAGCAGCTCTGGTGCAGGAGCTGTGCTGCTATTCAGACTAGGCACCTGTTGCAGTGGCCCTGGCCCCGCAAAGACCAGAACTCATTTCATGGGTCTGCTTCCCCCCCCGCAATAGCGATGGGGAAGAGGACTCCATTTCAGAGCATAGCAACGATACACCCACCCCTAGTAACAGCACGTCTGCCTGCACGTCAGTCTAGGGAGCACCTCCTCCGAGGCGTTCCCTCGGGCTGGAAGCTCCTTCCCCCTTTCTGGATAGTTCCATCAGTCCTAGTTCTTGATTGGGTAATTTGTGTCTGCATATGTATGTTTTCTATTTGACTATGCATGAGGTTCTAGAAAGTTCTCCTGTTCTTGTCTTCCTATTGGCTGCTCCCTAATTGTCCCTCCTACTGTTATTCTTTATTGGTTGTATGTCACCCTCCGTCATTTTCTAATTGGTCATTTCCTAACCACGCCCTGGAATCTTTGTCTGTATAAAACCCATTGTCACCATTGTTCTGCGCCTCTTTTGGATCCCATTCCCCTCCTGTCAATAAACCCGTACCTTTGCCTTCACCAAAAGAGGACCTCTCCAGCGTCTTTACTCTCGTCGCGTCGCCTCTTTGCAGCGACTCCAGCCCAACCCGCAACACTGCGGTGCGCTCCTTAACTGAGACTTTTAGGCTTTGCCACCAGGCTCCTTGGACGCAAGAAGCCGTCTCCTGACAGGGCCACCGGGCGGCCTAGGGGTCAGGCAACCGCAGGCACCTGCAGTGGTGTGTCCAGGCAAAGGAAGCTCTCAGTCCCTCAAGTTCACCCCGCCTTTTTCATATTACTGATTCCAGTCCCGTTGACAAATTTCTTGGGGTCATGGTCTTCCTCCTTGACATTTAAATTTTGTGCCTCAGTTCCACACACCTCTATTTGCAGCAGCTCCTCCCAGTGTGGAGGCAGTGTCACCTGTACAAATGAGCCAAAACTCCCCTTCTTGGACCCAGTTTACGTTTATCAGACATTCACATTCATCTGACTGCATAGTTAGATAGCTCTTTCTGACCAAGATGGCTCTCACTAGATCCAGGTAGTAAGCCCCTCAGTACTTTTACAGAGACTAAAGAATTTGCTGTTTGCAGAGATTCATCTACATCAGTTCGTATTTTAGAAACAAGAACTATTATAGCTCATGCCTCAGGCAGTATTACAATAAACACAATAAGATCAAGTCTCTTAATTTCTGTAATTTTCAGGTTGTTTTTTTCAAGAAGGGAATAAAATGTAGCCATTTCACCATTTTCATTCCACCTCCACTTTAGAGTGAAAAATGTTTTTAATACTGAATTTTAAAATTCCTGATTTCGGTTTTTGTAACCTTCACAGAGAAGAATTGGTTTCCTAAAATGAGTTCTGAGTACCTGAAAGAATCATCAGCTCATTAAGACTAAACCTCAGAGCATCTTCTGGATCAAACCAGTGAAGTGCTCTCAATTTCAGAAAGAAGGGTGTGGTATCATCCTGAAGCCATGTGATAATTCAGTCAGGCCAAACACATTTAACAGCACATTTGTAACTTGATCTTCATAGTAACCAGCAAACAGAGGACATTTTTTTTTCTGTGCACAGCCTCAAAACTCTCTGGTTTATAAATGCAAGGCTTGACTTGCACTAAATAAGGGTTTTTTGTGTATGTACTACCTATGCCCTGAGAAATTCCATTGCTTAATTTAATATCCACTCTCTTGTAAGAACAGTTCTTAAGTGTTTCTGGGGACAATCCTGATGCTTCACTCACAGGGCCTTTTCTCCAAGGAGCCAAACTTAGCCCAGGGTGGTCATTTTCTTTCTCCGGTTAATATGTCTCCACATGTCCTCACAATCTCTTCTGTGCCAAAGTGAGACTGTAAAAGGGGGCTGCCCTTTATGACCAACTGTTTTGGTAACCAGTGATACAAGTAATGCTGTGCTATGGAGGATAAAACTGCACGACAAAATCCATATTTTGTTTGCAAATGCTCCAACATCTGGAGGTCAGGCATCAGCTTTTGAGGGAATTTTTATTTGATTTATTTGATTTATTTGATTTATAAACTGCATTGCTCAGACCTGCTTGAAGGTGTCAAATAGGTTACAAAGGGCAGGGATATCACTCAAGCGTATTTGAAACATTAGTACACTGTCATTTGTGCTGGTTTTATGCAAAATACAACTTTGAAATATATAGGTGGGATTATTATTGTTATTGTATTTTATGTTTTAGAGAATATCCTCAAAGCTATAAACAACATGCTTATTCATGCTTTAAAAGATTTAAAACCAAAGTAACCTGCTGCGATTATTACTAAAATTTCCAAAATTTGATGACATTTGCGTTCTATAGAGTGGCCATATAAGGAAACATCTACAGGTAAATTGCTTAGAGAACTGATTACTAAAGAGCTCATGTGAGATCAACAGCAGCTCAGAAATGATGGAACAATGAACTCACAGTAAAAGAATTGCACTGGGGAATTGTAAAGCAGAAAAGAAAACTGGTCCCTATAGGAAAATTATCTCACAGTAGCCCCCATGGCCAAGTCTTTCTTACCTCACCTATATTTTTGACTGGAAGTGCTTTGCAGCGTAAAGTTTTTGTTCTCTGTTGTCTTGTGGTACCACAGGAGAGTCCTGGGCGATGACTCAAATGGCTAAATGAAATGGTAATAACTGTCGCTAGTGAGCAGAG
>VZRS01009608.1:522367-587103 GCA_013398055.1 Ifrita kowaldi | reverse complement strand
TTTTTTTTTTTTTTTTAGGATCACAATAAAAAACAGTGTCCTTGAATAAAGTATTTGTGTTAATAAGTTTTGGCAGACATAATTTTTTAAGTGTAAAATATACAAAGAAGTGGCTTGCCCTATCCAAATCATCCATTAGCACGACAGACCATCCAAAATGACATCATTACGTATGCCAGCTAAAGCACAAAGATTTCAGGAGGACGAAGAGCAGCTTTATTCAGACAGAAATTGACTAGAATCAAAGGTGAGTTAAAAGAAAGGATCAGACAACATCCTATCACCAACTTAACCCGTTAACAGACCCAGGGGCAACGGCAAAGGAGCCAACACAAATATCAGTGGAGTGTGCCAAGGAGCCAGATGCCATCACTGGAAAATCACTTCCTCAGCTTGGCATCTGTGCCTTCGGCCTGTCAGGCACAAAGGGAGCAAAAGCTGGGCAAGCAGCATTGTTTTGGGGGCTGTAGAGAAAGTATTTCTCTCTCCTCCCTTTGCCTCTCTTCATAGCAGTGTTCTTGGCTGACTTGCATGGGCAAAGTTGGTAATGAGTGTAGAGAGAGCGTGGGCATTGCCATACACACATAAATATTTTTTTTATATATATATATGGATGGATGGATAGATGCATGTTTATATGGAAATGTGCATATATGTGCATTTGGGCAGGTTGGACCAGAAAAAGGGAGAGACCAAGGAAGGAGGCAAAAGAAACCCAGAGCAAAGTGAAACCAGAACAACACAGGACAGAACTATGAAAATAAATGTTTGCTTTCCATACATCCCAAAATGCTTATTTTAGTGTTTTTAATAGTGCAACTTCAATAATTTCTCTAACTTTTCCCAAGTCACATCTGCTCAGTAGCCAAATTCTTGATGTGTTCTCTTTGCAATGATATTCCACGCAGGCAGGTTCAAAGCATTCGGCAAGTTTCATTTTTAGGATTTAAACCAAATTCTTTCATGTGATTATTGCTATCATTCTGTTACACCTGAATAATACATCTATATATACATCCAAATATTGATTGATTGCTTCTTTTTTAATTTAGAATTCTTATTTTAGTAGGGATAATTTCTAGCCGTGCTGTCAGTACTCAGGCTTCTCATAGTGAGCCTAACCAATCTAAAGCATTAAGAAGAGGGTCTGCAATAGTTTGAGTTGCTTCCAGTGATGGTGGGGCTGCTGGAAACTGCCCACAGAACCTAGGAGCTGGGAGTCTTTATGGTTAGCCAGTAATTAGCTGTCCAAAGGTGTGTTATCATATGCAAATAGCTGCACGTGTATGGATGGGGTAGGGGGATGAACACTGACACTGGGTGGATTCCACTTCTTCTGTTTTCAAGAGTGAATATTCAGTAATATGGAAAAATCTGTGTGAAGCAGAGATCTTGTGAACAAAATATTTTTTTGTTGTTTTTAAGTGAAAGTAGCACAGTAGTAAATATGAAATAAAAGTGCAAATTAATCAGGGAAAACTCTATAAATATCTATTGATCAGAGAGAGACATTTGAGGTGAGCTGTAGACTTAAAACACGACTTTCCAAAGCTTAAAAAATGCTCACAGGATACTGTGTTTATGATTCAGCTGTCAAACATGGCTGCAAAGGCCCAATTTAGGGCAGACAGTAAAGGGTTTTGAGGAACACACATTCACTCTGCTACCCCATGGACAGAGCAAGGCTTCTTTTTTGTGTGATAGTGCTGCATTCTGAAATGAAACACAGTGGGGAGGAGGAGGTTGAAAAGACTTCAGAAGCAATCATCTGTCTTGGAACTAAAGGATTTTTCCCTCTTTAAGTTTCAGTATCCTGTGTTTGTCATGCATTCAGTACATGCTAAAGCTATTAAAAAGACACCATTGTCACAGCATGAGGAATTATGAGTAAGAGCAAAGTTGTGTCTAGAGCTGGTCTGGACAAAAGAGGATTATTGCTCTCTGAGTTCTTATTAAAACCTTCAGGTCCATTTCTTTATGTTCAGTAATCATTGCTGAGAACAAGAAATAACAATATTTCATCATAAATATCATTTACTTTTTAGCAGCAACAGAGTTTTAAGATTTTTAATAAATTATAGATATTTTGACAGGAGGATAGAATTAGCATTGTGCAACTTTAAGTTTTTATGTCATAAGAGATCCACATGCATAGATTGTTATAGTTATTTCAGAGTTAAATCTTTAGGTGCCTTATGCTAGAATAAAGTCTTTATAATTTGGTTTTGAAATTCCAAGTGTGTCATGACTGAAATATTTTACCTTGACAGTATCACCTCTGAGTTCATTCTTTCTTTCTTCATTCTCCTTCTCCTTCTCATAGATGGTCTAAATTTTTTCACTTCACCTTTTTTACACTTTGGTGCTTCACAGACTTCACTCCCTAAACCTTGCCACATAAACTCAAAAAAATTTTTCCTTTAAATTTTTCTTGATTCTTTCATATGTTTTAAAATTAATTTGTAACATAGGCAGTCGAAGGTTCTGATTATCAGAGGGAGGACCTGTAACTGAATTTTTAAAGATTTAAAGGCAATATACCACAGAGGTATATTGAATAATTTGACGTTTGTTTGGTAGTGGATGAAAGGTAAGTCGCTGATTATTCCAACACTCAGTAAAAGACTTCGAGTTTTGATATTATGGAATCACAGAATGACTCGGGCTGGAGGGGCCCTCTGGAGATTGCTGAATCCATCCACTGCACAAAGCAGGATCAGCTGTAGAAGAAGGTACCCAGGGACCAGGTTTGGGGTGTCTCCACAAACCCACAACCAGTATGGAAACACTGCTCCCATGTTTGACAGGTTCTCCTCCCAGGAGAGAGGTTCTCTGATATTTAAATAGGATGTATTGTTAGTCAGTCTGTGGCCATTGCCTCTTCTAATTTGCCTGGCCAGCACTGAGAAGTGTCTGGCTCCATCTTCTTTCCTCTCTCCCTGCAGGAATTTATGTACATTTGCGAGACCCCTCGAGCCTTTTCCTTCTCTGGTTAAACAGCCCCAGCTGGCTCAGCCTCTCCTCTATGTCCTGTCCCCCATTCCCTGATCCATCCTCCTGTTCCTGTGCTGGGCTGGCTGCCCCTGTGCATCTCCCTCATACCGGGGAGCACAGAACCCCACGTGTGGCTGCACCACTGCTGGGTTAGAGGGGCAGGATCACATCCCTTGGGATCTGCTCCCCAGGGCCTTCCTGACACTTCCTAGTGCTGCACATGTGGTTTGCTGCCAGGGCACGTTGTTAGCCCATGTTCACTTGTCCTCCTGCTCTTCCATGTCCTTTTCCCTAAAACTCCTACCTCCCAGTTGTTCCCCAGCCTCCTCCCTGGGTGATGTTTTGATCCTCTTCCTGACCAGACTGCATCACTCTGAGTGCATTTTCAGTATTACTAGGTTTTGGTTTTGTGTTGCTTTGAGTAATGGTTGAAGTCTGATTTTAAGGTTTTTTCTTCTCCCAACCCCTTGGGAATTTATTACTCCCAGAATGCCCCTGTATTCTGTGAGTAATAAATCTTCCTGGTATTTTGTGATTTGCAGTTCACGGGACAAATTATTCAAACACCTTATTACGGTTTCATTAAGCCCCTTTTTATATGCTATATCACAAAGATATTTTGAATTCTAATAGACATTGGTGCTTTATAGTATTCATGTTGTTTAAATGTTTTGTCTTTCCCTTTGCTTTTCATTTCTTTCTTATCTGAGAGATACAATATTTTATTACTGATTATTTGGAAATCAACACATAATTCATATGGCTCAGTTGCTGTCATTGATGTACTCAAATTACAGTTATGGCTATTAAAGAAAATTATTACGATCTGAAAGCCTTGAATTTCAGTGACTGTCTGCTGCCTTATGATCCTTTTGAAACCCCAGTACAAAATCTTTTAATTGTACACGTGAATGAGTTGGAGGAAGGATGAACCAAGCAGGGGCAAAGCTTCTGAGTAATAAAAGAAGTTTTAATGTACTTTAAACTGGGGAAAATGTTAGTGGTCTTTTTTTGGACTGTGCAGTGCTCTATTTCTGTGGCTGTAGGTTGGAAACAGATTGGATGTCAGACTGATTGTCAGCATTTGTGTTAGCAGCTTTTACATGTGGGTGGTTTCTCAAGTACAGAATTTTGCATTTATTGTAAAAACTAGTAAGGTAATTTTCCTATGGCTGCCTAGGTATGAAAATACATAAGGTGTAATTAACGTGTAATACGGATTTGGGAACTTACCTTCTGTTTCAAAGGGAAGGGACTCCTGAAACATAATTCACTATGACAGTATTTGAACCAACAGACTGAACATAAAATCTTTGATGTGTCCTGAAAGGATTTGATAGGATAAGTTTAAAGTAGCTTCAGACTTTGTCTTTTCTCTCTGTTGTTTCTATCACAATAAAGATTAATTTCTGTATGCTTGAATAATCATCTGCTAAATCACTATATGTGCATTTTTACACCTATTACAAGATGGTGGTGTGTAATCTTTGCTGGTTTTATACTTTTTCATCTACCCTATCATCACACTTTGGAATGTGAGTTAATTCAGTTCTGTGTTGTGGCTCACTGGAACATTTGGAGCACCTCATTTCCCACTTCTCAAAGAGAGGAATTTACAAAGTTCTTTTGGGTCAGACGATTAAGAGCTCTGTTAGAGGAGTTCTGTGAAATCCGCTTCAAGGAAAACAGTCCAGTTTTCCTGGACAACTTTGGGGTTGTGTTACTCCCTCTGTACTTACTGCTACATTCTCGTCATCAAAAGCCCTTTTCACCTGAACAGAACAACAACTTGTGAAATGCCTGAGCATCCTCAGAAGCCCTGCCAAGAGGTGTGTGACAGACACCAGCAAACCCCATTGCCCTGTACCTTAGTGCCAGAAAATCCCTGATACCACACAAACAGCCACAGCTGAATAATTTGATTTGTTCTGTATGTTGAATCAATTTTGGTTATGCAAATCTTACAATATAATTTATATGTGTTTCCCTACAAATATGCTTTAAATCAGAGCTACTTTGCAGGTAGATGTTTAGTTGATGACAGGCTTTGTTTGTTTGTTTTGCTTAAATAGAACATGAAATCATACTTAACTGTAGGTTTGTACTGCATTAACAAATGTTGTTATAAGGCAAAAGTTTGTTAAATTAGTACAGACATCATAATGGAAGAAGAAAGATTCGAGCTGGAGCTGTTGATTCTCTGACATTTTGATGGCTTGGTATGTTTAGCTGCTCTGAGGCAAATTAAAAAAGGTTACTGTGCAAAAGGTTTGATGGCTATACTCAGAATAGTTGGCTAAAGAAGAGAGCAAAAGTTAGGGACAAGTGGAAAATTTCAGGCTGAATAAGTATGAAAAGTGTTTCTGCCTTGGTAGATGCAGTGAAGTCTAACAGCAGCATTTTTGGGCTAATGCTGTAAAAATCGCAATCATAGGAAACCCAGAAAGAGCAGCATTGCCCTGCTCAAGGAGATAAGCTCAGTGAAGCCTGTGTTTTAAAAGTCAGATGAAAGAACAAATTTTGGTGATTATAGAATTTTTTTTTTTGGTGACCATTTAATTTATAAAATTTGTTTGAATCACGAGGAATTATGTTCTTTTACACATTTATTTTTATGGTGAAGGTTTATATGTCTTTGTAAAGGAAGAGTACTGAAAAAAATATTTCAAAAAACAATTTACATCTTACTGTGGGAAATAACTTCCTCAACTGTTGGCTGTTCTATAAGCTGTGTTCTATAACATGCTTAATTCAGAAAACATTAAAGGTGTGTAAAGATATTTTTTGTCTAAATAGTACAACACTGAGGGTTTTTTCTCCTGTGTTTCTTTGGCTCCTGCTTTTGTTTAGTTTGATGATCTAGGGAGGATAAGTTGTCTCAGCCATATCCAGCTCTGCGTGAATTCAGATTGTTCATCAGATAATAGATAACAAAACAAATGTACCGAACAGTATAAAGCTAAAATGACAAAAAATGCAGTTGAAATTGAGAGAAATATAGAGACAGGGCAAAATATGAACTAATAAATCCTGCATGAAAGCATCTAAATACTTAATATTACTTGTGTAAAGCTTTTGTTTTGCCATGAAAGACCTGAAATATAATAGCTCTTTGGTATGTCTAGAATATAAATAATGTGATGACAGCATCATTCTGAAGTTCATGCATGTTTTTAAACTGATTTAATGTTCTCCTATAGTTCTCAATTTTATCCAGATGCCTTATTCAGTCACACCAAAAGCACATTACTGAATGTTTATTTATCATTCTATGAAGCTTAATTCACTTGCAAGTCAGAACTGCACTGTTTTCAGCTGAGCTGCATTTCACACCTGTTTGGAGAAAGAAAAAGATTGAGGTGGTTTTGTGTTTCAGTCTGAGATTTCTGAGCATGTTTTTTCTTGAAATAGACTCAACAAAGTAGCAGGCTTCTGCCACAAATCCTGCATGCCATGTGCAATTAATGAGTAATATTTCCTTTATCGACTGGATTACTCTTTTTAGTCTGTCCACTTCTCTGATCCATAGGTATCAAGTGAATTTGCTCCTAAATTTTATTCATCTAAGCAAAATCTGAAAATAATCTCCAAATTTCTAATGCCTCTGTAACTTTTGTGTTTAAGAGTCAGTTATCTTGCTTTGCAAAACATTTTGTTCTTTATATTCATTGACATGAGGAATTCTTTCAGGGATTCAGTAGGTGGGACACTTAGATGACATAGTGAGTGTGTGGGTACTGGCTTGTGAAGAATTCTCCCACTTTTTAATCAGTTCTGGCTTAGAATGTTTTCTTAGAGGTAATTATCCCCAGTAAATCCAGTCAAGGTCCTGCTTGAATAATTAAAATATTTTCTTCACAACTATTTGTTGGAAATAGGATGTTTGTTGTTGGGGTTTTTTTTTCATCATTTCAGAGCATTATGACTAATCATTGGGTTAATTTTTGAAAATGCGAGAGGCACACATTTCACTGGAAGAATAAGTTATCTTTGAGTGTATTTCCTAGTGTTTTAAAACCTTGTAGTGCTTGAAGATGAAAGCAAGGAGTAAGATTACATATTTAATGGAAAGATATCACATTTTTGAGATCATCTGTACCTGGAGATAACTGCCATTTTTTCTTACGATTTCTTTGCAGCATTATCAGAAGCTGTCATTGACAAACAGATCTTTTTCTCTCCAGTGCCTCTGAATGCAGATATCAATAACAAATAGCAGCTGTTCACAGCAGAAGCCTCGATGATGTGATCACCACTGAGTGAATTTTAGTGCTGCTGCACTGGAGGTGTGGCCAGCTGACCCTCTCTTGGTTGCTTCCAGCTGGGCTCAAGTGCACTCACCTGTTACTTTATCTCCTTTATCCTATAAATGATATTTTTGTAATTCCTCTGTAAAGAGTCACTTAAAACCAAATTTTAAGAAAGTTATAAATTATGGATTTTGCCCTCTCTTCAACTCCTTGAGCCCCTTCAATTTCACAGTAAATTAGGCACCTTAAAAAAGTGGCCTCCACAAGCAATTAATGTGAGTTTGTATCTCATCTCACTGTTTTCCTTCTCGTGATCATGACCAAGGGTTGAAAGGCCCAGCTTTTAGTAGCATGCTGCAGGAATCACTGTTTCACAGCTGTAGGCTGTTCGAAAATACTGTGCCACATGCACATAAAAATATATCATCATTGGCATAACTGCAATTTAGTTGTAAGGATAAAATTCCTATTAGGAATCTACATATCCTATTAGCAAAACAGTATCCATCCTGTAGTATATTATTTTGGTAACACGATAGCTGGATTTGAAATGGAATCCAAAGGTCAGAGTTGGCATCATGATGGGAATTAGGTAATCACATTTTCCTTCCTGTCACTGACCTCATCCCTCTCCAGTCCCCACTACAACTGTCTGTATTGTAGCAATTGTGGAAACCCTGCTAAAATGTGTTTGTGCTATTTAATTTTTCAAACCTCCAGTGAAGAAAGTTGGCAGAGTGCATATCAGCTTTTTATGTGGGGGTGGCACTAAACCAATCATGCATTTGATTACTTGGGATCAGTAAATTGGTTGTATTAAATATATCTTTAATTTTCATCTTTCAGATGGTGTCTCTCAGTTATTTAAATTACATTAGCAAATACTACATTTGCAATAACAACAGATAAGGACAATAATAAATTAAAATGTTCATTCCCCACAGAAGCCTGTTATTCCCTGCATTGCACTTCCTCACTGCCAGTAGGAAACCTGTGTTTGTAAACTTACTTTGAGAAAGTCATATCGTCATTATGTAACAACAAAGCTACATTAAAATTATGTGTAAGGTTGAGGACTTGAGCACTTGAATTTTTCTTCTTCCGAAACCTAGAAATTTCTAAATTTAAACTACTGTTTTTCTCCAGGCATATGGTGTGGACAGTTACTGACACATAAATTAAAATTACATGGGACATAAATCAAATAAAGCTGGGCTTAGTTTGAACAAGAAGTTCATGTAATGCAGAAAACCAGCATTAACTCATGATAGTGATAGCACACCAAAAATGTTGTGTGACTAAGCACTGACACACCTTATGAGGTGATGGTTCCTCTGACTCTCAGACCCAAGTGAATCTCACTGAATCCACATTTGGACATAAATGAGGTGTGATAAGCATTGGCATGGGAGAGGCATCAGCTCCTGAGACCCACAGCTGGCCAGGGGTGAGCTGGGGTAGTGCAGCTGCCCCTTTTTCACACCACTCAAATAGTGAGGGATTTGCAACACTTTTTTAGGTAGTGTCCGGAAATGTCAGATCCATCCTCAAGGTTAAATTGATACACATAAGCTCTTTGGAATTAAATACTTGAGTTTATGCCATTTCCCTGTACTTTCTTTTCAAAATGCATGAAAGGTAGTATTCTCAAGAGATCGTAGCAGTCTTTAATCAGTGGCCAGAGAAAGATGGGACTTTCTTCATGAGCGTGACTTTGGCCCTTTAAAATCAGTCTGAATACCTGCTCAAATTCGACTAACAACTGTTGAATAATTCTCAGAAGTTAATGGTTGAAATCTCATGATTTTGCCTCCTCTGAGCACCTCTCCCATCCCAGTACAGCTGGGGCTGCGTGTGCAGGTCCCGCAGGAAGGGCTGATTGCTCTGCCCCTGGCTCACAATTCCCCAGCACCGGCAGAGCTGTGTCCAGGCTGTCCCCAGGGAACTGGACTCCAGTTCCTCTGGCCTGCACAGGCATTGGTGTCAGGGATTTGGGGCCAGTGGGAGCAGGGCACTGGGGCACAGAGGAGCCTGTTCTCCCTTTGCCTCCCTCCTGCTGGCACTGCGGCTTTGCAGAAGGCAGAAGGTTTTGTTGGAGCAGGGATAAATGCTGGAGGACAAAAAAGAATGAATGAAAACAAGGAGCCAAAGATGTCTTGTTTTGTGATTCAGTCATTCCAGTGTTGTTTTGCTGATGCATATTCTCAGTTGACTGAGGGAGGGTCAAGCTAAGTATGGGAGACGTGTATGGAACAAAAGAGTCAGGATATTTACATTCTCATTACACAGGTAAACTTAGTTCTGGTGTTTTGTAGGCTTTGTTATTTAGGTCACAATCTTAGTAAAGTATGTGTTTTACCTTTGTCATTATTGATATATAAAAACATGTAGGAGTAGGTAATAGGAAAAAGTAAAAACAGTAAAAAACTAATTTTTTCTCCAGTAATTAGGACTGTGTACAACTCCATTTTGTTGATCAAATTTTTGCTTTCAGTTTGCAAGTAACTGAGATCTAGAGCAACCTCAGAACTGAGCAGACACTTTGTGTGTAGTATTTTTCAGTGAAGGTAAATACTGGGGAGAGCCTATTAACTCAGATTTCTGTATAAAGTATTAACATTTGCAGTTTGTCTATGACTTCAGGGGTATAAGTTTTCTTTCTGTGAATATCATTTGCTATTGCAGAGGCCATAGGGTAGGTTTTGCTGCATTGTTTTATCTGTTAGTAATACATCTCATAATTCCCTAACTAACAATGATTTTTCTTAAGCATTGTTTAAAAGCATTTCTGTAGAGAACCTGATATTCATCAACAGGATTAAAATGACTGATGAATTATGCAGCAAGGCTGTCTAGCTCCTCGACTAAGTATTTTATGGCAATTGAATTACTTTGGCAAGATTTAGGTAAATAAGATTGTTAAAAGTTTGCTTGTTTCAAATGTATTTCTTTCCGTATTATTTCAGTCTTGAAAATCATGTTGACTTTTCAGCAATAGGTTCTGAAATATTTAAGTAAGAGTGAGGAGGACATGAAAGCACACCTTAGCTTTGTGTCAAGATAAATTTTTTGAGGATCAGTGGTGTGTATCAGGTGTGAGTGATTATCCAGTCCCACAATTGGTGTGTATCAGGTGTGAGTGATTATCCAGTCCTGCAATTGCCCTTTGTGTAGTATTATTTTATTGTAGAAATGATAAAATTAGACACAATGATAAAATCACTATGTAGTTTAACTTGAAAAGCATCACTAAATTCTTGAGAAAAATATTCCTGCTACCTTCTCTGCAGCACTGCAGGTGTTTTGTGTTCAGAGAGCCCAGGACTGCACTCACCGGGTGTTCAGACTTCCACCAGCCTCAGCGAGTTTGGCTCATGGCAAATGGAGGATGAAACAATGCTACAGATATCTTACTATTTGTTAGTTGTAGTCTAGCTGCTGGTTTTAGTTAGGCTGGCTTTTGTTTTTCTTCTGTTTAGTTTATCTCTGGGATCCTGAAGTTGCCCTGTCTGGAGATTACTGGTGAGTCCTTGCATTTAATTTTGCTCCTAACTATTATTCCAGTGAAGTCAGTTCCAAGATTTGATGCTTTAGCTTTTTGTTGATAGGTAAAATTGTAACACCCCAGCAATGTTTCTTATCAGAATTAGGGAATGTAGTTTTGGTACCAGTAATACTGGCTTCAAGTAAGAATTCAAGATCCAGTAGTAAAACTGCATCTATAATGCACATAACGTAGCTGATACAGTAAGGCCTGTGCTACACCTTAATAAGGGTGGAGATTGTCTTTGGACCAGGAAGGGATTTATGTGCACAGGGAGGGAAGCTCTGTGGCTTTGGGGTTCCCTTTCAGGTGTTGGGGTGGCACTAAATGAGACTAATGAGACGTGGAACCCTTTGTGTGTAGGTGGGGTGGCTGAGGCCTGACGGAGGCACCTGATGGGGCTGTCGGGTGGCCTGGCTGAAATTCCCAGCTGATCCCAGCCAGTGTCCTCCAGCAGAGCAATCTCGATGGAGATTGCTGGCACCTGTGGTGGGAGGATCCATGGGGTGATTGCTGAGGCAGCCCAGGTGGGTCAGAGCTGATATAAAGGTTTGGGAGAGTCAGAGCTTGTGCTGTGCTGAGTTCAGTTGCAAGGAACGACAGGTATGTTGGTGTTTGATGTGAATAATTTTGCAATTGCAATTTACCTGATTTAGATGTTGACTTTATCTCTGTAATAATGCACAGAACTTGTACAAAATTGTGCTCTTTATTTAATGTGAATGTTTTATGGATATAGAAGCTGAACTTTTAAGGAAAGTAAGTTACTTTTAAAGTCTTGGCTTTGTAATGCTTTGAACAACCACTACAAAAACATGTTACTTGAAGCTTCCCAGTCCCTTAATTTAAATACTGTATCTGCTAATGAATAAATTTATCTGTTTGATGTATTTTTTCTGCATTTTTTGAGCAGTAATTGAGTATAAGTTTTGGGGCTCTACTGACTATTTGTAGAAACATGTCCAGGCTCTGGCTGAAGTGAAGGGCACGTGCTTACCCTTGCTAGCTATAACTGACGTGCTTGGGCTGATATCAGTAATGTCTCTGCTCCTTTTGTGCTCTCGGGGTGTCCATGGAGAAGCCTTTCACAGAAGACAAGTTGGGTTTGGTGGGGTGAAGCTACAAAATATTGGGTTGGAGAGTTAAGTTAGGCCAAAATGGGTTCTCTGTGTGTAAAAGCAATTAGGCACCATTCCGGGCAGGACTTTGAGCCCCAAGACAATAGTCTGCAGGATTTCATATTGTGTTTGAGAATGCATTTAGCACCATATGTTCAGGCACTTTATAAATATGTGTTCTCTGACCTCACTGATATTCTCGGACTCCAAGAGCTGAATTTCATGTATCGTTTAGGTTTGCAAAAAGATTATATCCACATAAAAGGAATTGTTTAAAATACCATTTTAGGTTTTTTTGTTTTGTTTTGGGTTTTTTTGTCTTTCTTTTTATTTATTTTTTTTAAAGTTTTGGTATTATTCCATGTAGCTTTAATGAATAAATAATACTATTTCTATTAAAATAAATTATGCTGTATGAATATTGTATTGAGATATGATAAAACAAGGGATGATTTCCTCACAAATATAACAGTCATGAGAGGGTCCAGTCTCAATTTTTATATGGTCAGAATTAAGCCAAAACGACTTTGCTTTGTCTCTTTCAGATTTATATTTTAATCTGAGAGTCTTTGGAGGCACTCCATACATACAAGTTAGAAACTGCAAAACCAGTTCAGATGCACTAAAAATAAGTTAAATTTGAAGAGTAATTTATTTTCAATTTTCTGTGACAGTTTCTTTAATTCAAATACTTGTAGTAATTTTTTGCTTAATTATAGTGTTAAAAATTTGATGTTGCTAAATTTTATCTTGAAATTATTTTAAATTTCATGAGCAAATTCTAAATCTTAAAGGGACAGATAGAACCACAGTCTCTTAGCTGGAGAACTAGTTTCAATAGGGCTAATATATTCCAAGAAGAGCAATGAGGAAGTGTTATTTATGTGCATAAAAAACATTTCAAAGAGAATTTTGCTAATTTTTTTCTCCCCTTGAAAGTGCATGAATATAAATAGATTGTGGGGAGGAGAGTTTTTGTGAGCGTTGAGTGAAAAGGAAAAAGAGGAACTGGTCTCTCTGAGGTTTTGTTACTTGGAATCTGAGGCAAAGATTCTCTCTTTTAAAGAACCCTACAAGAAAATCCTTTTACGATTGGCACAAGCATAGTTGGAATAAACAGGGTTTAAGGCTTTCTTTCTGTTTGTAAGGGTGTTTGTGCTTGTCATGACTGGAAGATTCTTGGAAGTCAGAATGAAGTTGGCCTGTGTGCAAGTGCTGCTTGTTCTGCTGGTGCTCATGCTGAGGAGCAGCTGTAGCAAACCTGCTTCTCTCGAGTGTGTCCAGCCTATTTCTGGTACAAGACACTGAGCACAACATTTTGTACCTTCTGTTGTGCACATGCAGTGTGTGCTGAGCTCCATTTCCTGGAAATCGCATTGCAGGGGAGGTGAAGGCCCTATCCAAAGTGAAAAGTTGTTTGATGCTTGAGTTAGAGGGGTCTGGTTGTAGGTTTGTGACTGATTATTGAGAGGGGTCTTAGGGAAACTAAGGAATGTCAGGTAATCTGTGTGTAAATGTCCAACAGGAGTAGATTTTAATGCTGAGTCTTGGATGGTCTGAACCGTGGAGGATGAGAAACTTGAGCTTTATGCTGAAAGCAGAAGTGGCAGTAGTGCCAAAAAGCAGCAGAGGAGAAAAGAAGAGGGAATTTGGTGTTTCCAGTGTCAATTTTGTTGCATTAAGAAAGGCTAGAGAGGAAGGAATTACAAGTAGGAGAGGACAAGGATGGCCACCATAACAAGGGAGAGTTGATTAGTGTCGATGAAAGCGAGCAGCTTCGAGCAAATATTGTAGATGAATTTTCAGACTCTAGTTAGTAGCTGAGGAAAAGGAAGACTCAGTGGTGTGGAGTGTGACACCTTATCAATTGAAGTAGGAAAAGATGAAAAAAAAGGCCAATTAGAGTGCAAAGAGAGGAGGGAGCTGATGCTGGACTCGTGAACAGAAAGAGGTTATACTAATGAAACAATTGGAAATGCAGTATGGAAAGGACAGGATCCCTGGGGGATTGAGGGGAAAATGAACTTGGGAAAAAAAGTTGCTTCATTCAAAACTGGTGAATAAACTGGAACAGGAAAAAAAGGAGACGATATTGAGTCTGTATGTAAAATTGAACTTTCCCACACGGTACTTCTGTCCCTATCTCAAACTAAACAAGCCTTTATAGGCAGCTTTGTATCAATTTCATATGCAAAACTCCTTCCATGCCAAAGCTTGTCATTCTGCAAGGGTTAGAGAGAGCCAAAATTCCTAAGTTAAAAAAAAAGAACCAAACCAGCCTTCTCCTCCCTAGATTCTGGCACAAGAGTGAGATTGGGTCATGGCATCAGATCTCTTTCTTCTGGAGTGGGATTTTGGAGAGTGTGTAGCTGCTTACCTTGGAAAGCTGTGGTAGTACTTCAGCAAAAACTGGAGCTTAAAGCTGAAAACCTCTCAATTTTAGCTCTCCTGAGTCATATCTTTATCTCTTTGGGTGAAGCTGGGTATTTTAACTAGCACCTGTCAGGCTTGGTCATAAGAATTTGAAGTTTCAGTTAAAATTCAGATTGAAAGCCAAAAGAAAGAACTAGAGATGAAGGAGTCCTTGAGCTAAATTTGAAAGTGACTTAGCCCATGTTATGGGGTAGGGCCGGAATGATGAGGAATATTTTGGGTTTTGCTGGTAGGTGATGATAAACAAAGTCCTTGAGGGAGCTGCAATCCTTCCTTGCACTGGAGGGATCCCACACTCTGGGCAGTGGGCAGGCTGTAAGCAAAGGGCAGGGGAAGTGGAGATACGGAGGATTTCTTGGTTCAATGCATGAGCATGTCAATATTTAGCTGTTATACGTTAAAATGAGTTCAGCATTGAGGGCCAAGTATGGTGGATTTAGATTCAGTCAGAATATATGAGGGATGGCCAGATGTACACAGAATAATAGAAGAAGTGGTTTAACTGTAGAAGGAAATTGTCCTGATGTCCAGTTAATTTAATTCCTACAGAAAAAAAGATGCAACCTTTACATAATAGCATAATTAATCTATCACTTATTCTTCCTCTGAGATTTGACATCCTTTTAATTTTTAAGAGATTAATATTTCATAAAAAACTATCTTGAGCAAGATGTGTTTGTGTTGCCCTACTACGTATTCTTACAATTACATTGGATGGTTCTTCAGTTATTTTAACTTTTATTACTGTGACATGGAAACAAGCTCTAAATTTATATGCTCCTGCAGCTTATTTTGCTCTCCAAGTTAAATTCTTTCCTTGTGAATTTATAACAGCAGAAAAGTGTGAGATGTGGTGATACAAAAAAAAAAAAAAAGTGGGGCAAACTTCTGTGGATTAATGAATTTGTGTGAAAAATTTAGTTTAAAATAACTGTTGTATACGTGAACAAAATTGAGTGTAGTATGGCAAGTAACTTGTGTCTATATAAAATAAGAAAACAAAATTTTGTACAAAAATGTAAGTGAAACATGTGCACTATGTCCTTATTGTCAAATGCTCTCTCTTTCTCTTGTCTGATACTTAACAAACTGCCACAAGTGGCAGCAGGGAAGAGTAGGCTTTGTCACTTCAGGTCCAGCTGCACACTTCTTTTCTGAGTAGTTTGTAGCCCTTCCATTCTATGGACTGAAGCTTAATGAGGTGTACACAGTTTTCCGTGGTTAATATTCCTTAATTTTTTAGATTACTTAAAAAAAAAAACAAAAAACCAAAAATCTGAGTTTTTAAATTCCATTCAAAGTTCATTTTCTAAGGGTCATATTGTCATGTCTTCTCATCTGGACTTGTGGAAAAATCTTATAGGGCAAGACTACACATGGCACACTTGTCGTCTTTCCAAGATAGTGATGTGAGGAATAACCTAAATAGTAATTATTAAGATGGACACCTGTGTCCAAGGGGTTCTTTTGTGATGCAGGCTTGTACCAGTGTGTCAGACCTCCAGAATCTCTGTAAGTGTCTGTTTGTAAAAGTTGATTTGGTGTTGTGACAGTAATGTATGGGGGTGTGAGCACCCTGTGCTCCTGAAAAGGAAGTGTCGTAGTGTCTGCATTACCTTTGTGCTGAGCGGGGTGAGAGTGGGATTGACAGAGGATTTTGGCTGCACCAACTTCCTTTTCATCTTGTGGGTCTGCCTATGCCCCTGCTTCCCGAGTTTGGAGGTAACAGTTTACATAAAGCTATTTGCGTATTTTTATTTGTTTATTTCTTTTTCCTGCCCATGTAATGGCACATCATCTTAAACTTTCCTAAATCAGTGCTGCTGCACCCATTGCCTCCTGCTCTGCCCAGCGCAGCCCTTCCTTTGTCCTGGCCGTGGTTCCTGTGCCACCGGCTGAGCAGCGCTTCCCCAGACCTTTTGCTCCTTCAGGCCGTCAGCCACGCTGCCTTTCCAGTGTCTGCCCACCGAGTCTTGGTGCCGATGTAGCATAAAGAGCTGGCGAGAAGGCGATCCCGAAGGAGTTGGAGGCACTCAGGGTCGCGCTGCTCGGGCTGTGGAGGCGGCGGTGTCCGCAGGGAATGCCGGCGGGCTCAGTCCGGGCGCTGGAAGGAGCCGTGTGTGCCCTGGAATGAGCCGTGTGTGCCCTGGAATGAGCCGTGTCTCCGCTAGATGGAGCGCCCGGAACGGCGGAGCGGGAGCGCAGCGGGAGCGCTCCCGGCCCGGCCCCGCTGCGGGACCCGCTCCGCGCACGGAGCGAACCCGCACGCACCCGAACCGCCCCCAGTGCTTAAACCGCGCTTGTTTCCCTCCCCCCAGGCTCCCTACTGAATGTCCCCAAAGCAGGGAGACCACCCTTGCCGAGGAATGCACGTGTTCTGCTCGGAGCTGCCCCCAACTCTTTAAAGGCTGAACATTTTATTTATTTTGTTCCCTTCCCCCGCCTCGAGCAAGTTGGTGGGAATAAGGGCTCCTGGCTGCTTCTGATGTGAAAAATCTAGAGTTAATGCTGAATCCTTGTGAAGCGTGTGTTGAGTGGTGCTGAAGAGGTTAACTCTGTGCTGCAGGGAGTGTGGAGATGTTGGGTATGAAGTACTGGAGAAGTCAGTGGATGTAACACTGTCCTTAATAGAAACAGAAAATTAGTGATTCTTACTTGCTTGAGGTAAGCACGAGCCTCTGAAATGTTCTGATTTTTGTGCAAAAACCTAGTAAAGAAGAGCAATCTTAACATATACCTGATATTAGAAATAGGGATAGTCATGACAAGATAATACCACTGGAAGGATGAGATGTTGCCTTTTAGTTTACAAGAATAGAGGGAAATCCTTTTATTTAATATTTTTGACAAAACAGATTATTAAAAAAAAATCTGTGATATTTCCCCAGTTTATTTTAAAAAGACATAGTACATCTACAGAAAATAGACTACTATGTGAAATACAGGCAGAGATGTTGACAATTGATAGTAATTTATCAAAATATGTTACTGATGTATTTGATTTTATAATACATAAAGATTTTGAGTCCTGGGAGCTATTTTTTCACGTGGTGTTAGATTAGGAGGGTTTAGAGAAAGGACTGCTCTACTATTAGATTCTGTGCTACTTGCCTGAATTCTTTTTGTACTGCAGCAACCACTTTATGAAGTAGAGAAGAAGATACATTCTTCACATGGAGCATTTAATGTGCAGTCATGATTTATTTTTTCTAACATTTGATGTCTGGAGGCATACAATACTTGGAATACTGCATGCCTCCTATATGTGTGAACTTCTTAATGTAGGCTACTACTGAGATGAGTTTGAAGTGCAAAATGGTGTGTGGTGTTGCAGGTGATGTGTTTCAGAGCCTTCTTTTACTTGATGGAAATGGTTTGACTATTAGACAGTCTGCTGTGGTAATTCCAAAGGTTAACTTCTAGGTCAACGGTCCGGAAATGCAAAATTTGGACAGAAGTTTTAAGCAAATGGAGTGGTTGATTTTAAATGGAACGTGTAACATTGAATAAACCAATGCACTGCAAATATAAGTGGGTTTGGATTTGTAAGTCAGCTGTGTGAGAAGCACTGCTGGTCCTTCTTGCTTTGTTTCAGAGCTTCTTTGCTTTCTTGTTTTCATTTGCATATTCAAGGTTGATCCAGGCTTTGCTGTTGGCATTTTTCAAATGGTGTTCTCAATGGGTGTGGGGAGAAGGGCCTGTCTGCAAGTTCTCTGCCTGTGCCACGAGCCATGACATGGACAGCCCAAAGAGGCTGGAGGAGGGAGTGTTGCCTCCCATGGTGGTGTAGTAGGCATTGCATCTCAGATGGATCCATTATTAATGCGGCAGAAGCTTTTATCTCCTAGAATGTTTCTAGGAACTCCCACAGAAGCTGATGTGGGCAGTGTAGATGATTTGCCTCTTTGTTTTTCGTGAAATGTTGGCATTTGTTGTTAATTGATAGGTACTTGATAATATCAGCAGCTGAGCATGGGGTGAGTTCAGTTCCTGACCCAACAGGGCCGAACTGAGGCAACCACGAAATGTCATGTGCTGTAGGCGAAGTGGCCTTTGCAGTCGCACACACTGGCTGTGGTAGAATACAGGAAAAATCGAGTTGTTAATAATTTGCAGATGAGATGTTGCTGGGGCCTGTGCTGTTCTGTGGAATGTTGCTGTTACAGGGATGCGTCCCTGTGCAGGGGGAGGGAAGGTCAGGCTGTGTACAGGCATTCCTGTCCCTTTGGCACAGCTGTGGTGGCACTTAGGGTATATATAGCCATAACTGGGACTGTGGGGGTGATTAATGGGCTGGGTTAGGGACAAAAGTGTGTGTAAACAAGGAAATGGCTTTAAAGAAGAGACATTGATTTTATATTTATAAAAATAAAACACATTTTGTTACCTTTTTTCTTTTTAGACATAATGACAAGTTATCCTTGGAAGGGATGAAAATTGGTAATGACTTTCCCCTGCATCTTTTGAAGTAGCATATATCAGGCTAAAGAATTGTGTTTCTTTTTTAGGTCTCCTACACTACTGAATTATGTATGTTTATTGTTTTTCTGTGTACAGATGATTTGGATAGTTAAGATATTGCTGTTCTTGTTTTAATAACATAATTATGTAAATGTCAGGAATCTACAGTATTTGTGGGTCATATTTTTCTGACTTCGAATTGGGTGAAAATTAAGGATAAAAGGCCGGTGAGAAATTCACTTTTACAATTACTGTTAGCTACATTGCCAGTGCTAAATTCTCTTGAAGTAATTGTTCAACACACTGCCTTTAAGAATTTAATCTGTTTTATGGATGTCCTTTTAGCTGTAAAATAGTGCAATGGACAGAAGAAGCTTTGCTTGACCATCACCATGTTCCAGAACTTCACTTTGGGAAATTGGATAGACTTACATAGTTCCAAACTGTTTGGCTGGGAAGCATGCTGCCTTTGATTTTGACATAATGTAGAAGGAGTTGGTTACCTTACATAACGTATTTGTTTTTCATTAAACATGCTGATAAGGTCTCATTAAAGTACCATGTATTATTTATGTTGTTTCATATGAAGCTGAACTGAGGGGGAACTTCTCTCAGCTTAGGGCATTTGCAGAATAACAGCCTTTCTGTGCTGGGAAAAAAATAAAAAGAATGAAGAAAAGCATGACATACTCCTGTCAGAACAGGAGACTGCTTAAGGCACAGAGAAAGAATGAAAAAAGGAGAAAGGGCGCAGAGAAGGGTTCATTTCTCCTCCTCCTTACTTGCTCTTGCTCTGTGGCATGAGGGTTTTTTTGTTTGGTGGTTTGGGGTTTTTGTTTGGTTTTTTTGGTGGTTTTTTTGGGGTTTTTTTTGTCTTTTTGTGATTAAATAATCTGGGCTGTTCTAGTAGATGAGTCCATGATAAGCTGCAAAAGCATGGATGTTTCCTAAGCCAAACCCAATTCCTGTATTGTAAGTTTGTGCATGATTGTTTTGGTGTTGATTACCGAGTTATGAATGCATTGGTTTTGTTGCATTGACTGCTTTTGAGAAAGAAAATTACGTAATAACTGATTCTGCTGGAAAATTTTCAGTTTTGCATGAAGAAGACTTAGTGGATCTAAATCAGTCTCTGAGGCTTGTGTGGGTGCAGGTATGTGTGCGCACATGTAGAATGACAAAGAAATTTTTTTTTTTAATGTAGCACCTAAGTTGCAGTGACGTGTTTTGATTCTGTTTCCAGTTAAGCGGGGACTATTATTTGTTTTTAAGGATAGATCTTATATCAAACCAGTTATGCTGTTGATGAAATAGACTTCTCTTGGATGTGGGTTATTTGCTTATTTTTGTTAACATTAAACTCTTGGTCTGAGATGTGTTTTTGTGGGAATTAGATATCCTATAAAATAGGTTATTTTCAAATCTTCTGCAGAGTCCTTTTAAAAGGAACCCCTTCAAAACCTCAGGTGGTTCTTTGAGGTTTGACCTTCTTTCCTGAAGAATTAATATTTAATTCATTTGTCAAATTCTAATTAAAAATAGTAATATCTTCTGTTATACTTGAGTTGTATCTCATGAAAAAAAGACCTGTAATATAGGACCTCAAGGACAAGCTGTAGTATAAATTATTTGATTTGCAGGTCACATCCTACTTTATTACATAAAGACTAACTAGATCTACTAATGAATAATTATTACTCCATAAAATAAAGGGGAGGGGGTGAATAAAAACCTGGCAAGAGTGGAATACTAATTTTGAGGTATCGTTCTCAAAGTAGAAAGTAAACATTAAATTCTGAAAATTGCAAATGTAATTTTTCCATGTAACCTGATAGGGCAGTCCTTGATAATAGATTGACTAGCTGTCAAATAAATTTGTAATTTTAGATGAGATGGGCTTTAGACCAATTTTAAGATACAGTCTTTATCCAAGTGTGCTCCCCTCCCCCAGTGAAGTAGACACAGTATGCCACAGAATTCTGTTTCATTCCCAGTGTTTCTGCTGCAGTGGTTACACAGCTCCCGCTCAGTTTCACTGAAATGCTTTTATAGGCTTCTCTGGGAAACTGGATAGCGAATGAAATGTAGATATAAAATTAATTTGTAATTTAAAAAATCATTTGCTGATAGCACTGTGTATTTGCTGGAATCCTCTTGCCTAGCCAAGATTCTTTCACTTTCCTACTTTGTGCTTCATACTTCTGTTCTTAGAAGGGGAAAGCCCTTTTCCAGTCAGGTGTGAGTCCTGGGAGGGGGGGACGTGTGCGAGTGTGTCTGTGTGCGTGCAGAATCATAACAGGCATTCAGTCCCAGCTGGGCAATGACACTAATTGCCCAGATCTCATGGATGCCTGTGATGCAGCGCGCTCACTTTCTCTCCTTTCCTATCCTCTCCAGGGATTTTTAAAATGCAGTATTTGAATTTTGGTGAGTGGTAAAGACCCTGCCCTAGGACCCATTTGACAAATGAGAAGCTGTGCAGCATCAGCACCAGCCGACTGAGCCTCACTGAGTCTCTCTCTCTCTCTCTCCTAGTCAGCAGCTACTGTTGTGAGACAAGCTTCAGCTCTCTGTCATTGAGGAAGTTCCATTTGCTCATCAATAGGCTGCAGGCTGTGTCTTCTTTTTTTCCTCTCTGTTAAAAATTCGTAGTTTAAACCTACCAAGTTGCCTTAGCAGACAAACGAATGTAGGGGTTTCGCGCTGGGGAGAGGAAAGGCATTCGAGAGACACCGTTTCTTATTTAAATAATCAAAAGGGAAAAGAAAAAAAAAAAACAACCCGTAGTGACAAGATAGGGCAAACGTGCTTGCATGCAAGCCCCCTCACTTGTTCTACGTAGACTTCAGAGCAACACCATGCAGCATCCCCTTACGGGTGCAACCTGCGTGGCACTGCCGAATGTGGGCATGTGTCCCCAGCTCTCCTGTGCCTTGACTTTTATGTACTTACAGCAGGTGAGTTTGCTTAACTTTTTCTTTTCCTTGCAGTGCTTGCTTTGTCAGCATCGTTTGGGGGATTTGCAGTCGGGGAGGTATTTTTCGTGTGAATAGACTGTATAAATGTCTCCCACCGTGTGGAGCGAGTGTTGTGCCTGCACTTAAGAATGTGAGAGTGAGTAGAAAATACGTTTTAACAGATCATCGAGCCTTCGCATATCTTTTGGTGTTTTGGTGTTGGTTTATATTATTTTTTTTGCAGCGTCTCCATTGGTGCTGTTTATAGATATTTAACACAGTACTGTGTCTGCGTTTCTCGTGGATACTGTAGCAGAGTTTCAGCCATAGAGGACTGCTCTTTATTCACTTGCAGGCATAAATTATACTTCTAATGTAAATGTGCCCAATGGCAATTTTGTTTAAGCCTTCTTTGAAGACAAGAATTTTAAGGCTGTGCTGAAACATGCTGCTGATTAAAGCCAAGATGATTTTTAGTTCACAGGGAAAAAGATGATTTATAAGGATATATCTGTGCAGAATACTTCTATCACTGAAGTATATTGGACTGGGTTTAAAAAAAATGTTTGGGTATCAGCAAAACAATACAAATTTCTAGTCAATTTTTATTTTTTTTTTTAAATTTCATTTTGTTTTTGCTTAGAGGATCTTTAAGTATTTCATCCCCCTCTCTCTTCCTAAATTATTTAATATTTGGTACCCCCTCTCTGCTATAATGTGAAATAACTGGATAATAACGCAATTTTTTTTAAACTGGTATTTTGGAATCATCTTTGTATTCTACTCTATTTTATAACTGAATCCACCATTACAGAGTCATCTAGTAAGTATGTAGAGCCAAGACAGAAATATGTTTTCATGCAAAAATGATTAATCCTGTTTATTCTGTTACTTCTGTTGAAACTTGAGGAGGAAAAAATATTCTTGTGCTTACAAATAGGGGCATTTCTTCCAACTTCCACTACGATAGTTTCTGTGCATATGGACTTCCCTGAAAGTCTCTAACTTTATTTCTGCATTCACAAATGCCTGAAAGATGTTGTACGGTATTTCTTTTTGTTCCTAAAGAATAGATGAAATAGATTTAAAGATTATTTTTATTCGAGAGCATTTGCTTTTCTGTTACTGCTGAAAGAAGAGAGCCTCCAGTATTTTCAAGATATAAAACCTTCTGTAGGTTTTTTTTTTCTTGTGTAATGTAGTATAAACCATTTCTGACTTCCAGCTTGGGAGTGCATAATAACAGATCCTTGCATGCGCCCTAGATTATCCATGCATGTGGGAGGGATTCATATGTCTGCAATTAAAATTTGCATCAGATAAATATGATGTATTTAAATTTCAGTAATTTGCATGCCATAACTAAAATGTACGTTCTTGGTAGTTCTGTATTCTGGATCTGTTTTGGGAATGGCATTTATAGATCAGCTTTAATGATCCAGTGTGACTTGTGCACTTAGTGATTATATACAAAATGTACTCCTGTGTTTTGTTCTGGATTTGTTCTTTTGAGTTTGTCAAAGAACAATTTGTATGTTAAAGATAGAGCTTTTGAAAGGAAAAATGGGGATTAAGGTGAGAGGTCAACATGGCCACACAAGGACCTGATAAAGGATAACGTAAAGATGAGGTTGGGTGCTCTAATAACCTTCCTCAGTGAGATGTTGCAGTATCATTATGCAAACACATCTGTAGCATGGCACTGCTTTAAGGTTTAAGAAACTGTGCAACTCTAATGAATACTTTAAAACAGGGAATTCAATTGCATCTCTTCCATTCGAGAGAAAGATGAGAAGTGATTGCTAATGCACTTTACAAAGCGCTATATCTAGCGGATAATTTTTAACTCTTTAAGTGGATTAACTGCCACACTTAAAGTATTTTTTTCTAAAGTGGTTGCTTTCTCATCTCCTTAATCCTATTGTCAGTTTAGAATCGTTCTGCCTGTACTAATCACAATTATATGATAGGTTGAAAAGTCTGCTAAATTTGTGATGAAAATTGTGGCAGGTTCAAAATTCTGTGCTTGTTGCTTCTTTTGGATGCTGGTTGGCATTTTAGTTATTCTGAATTCCTAGAGAGTCAGGTAATCATGTTCTTAATTCAGATATGATCTCTTATTTTATGTATTTGGTTAAGTATTTCTTTAGAAACAATCCTACTTTATCTCAAAATTATCCAGGCAGAGAACTGAGTTGATATCACCTGCAAAGCCAATGTAATGTGGGTCCGGTTTTAAACAGTAAAGGAATAAGAAGTGGTTTGTTTTTGAAAAAAAACATTAATAAACTTTTACCATGACAATCTACTTGGTTTTTTTTTTTTCTATTTTTCCCCTATCTGATAGTTTAGAGCAAACCTACAAAAATACTTGGTTTGTATGTTTGGTGCAAATATCACTATTTCAGTGAAACTGTAAATGTTTTTCTCTCTCTATCAAGTTGTCTATCGATCTTAAATACAGGTAACCTAAAAGCTTTATGTGGCAACTTCATAACTAGTGAATCCCCCCTGCCTGTGCAACCTGTGACCAGCACTAAATAGACATTATGTGAAGCTATCAAGTTGTTTTTTTTTTTTTCTCTAAAAATTGCACCTGAGATATATCTGCTCACTTGCACCTCAGTTAAAATGAACTCAGACAATGTATTACAGCTGATCTCTCTCTTGGTAAACTTTGCTGCCTGTTTAGAACTTATGACTAGAATTATTTTTATTTTTGCATATCTACATTGGTATTCTGTCACGTGTAAGTTTTACAATTGGATATGAGGCTTTCTTGAAAGACTGTGAAAGGCATTATGTTCTTCTCAAGATGGGCAAGCCAGTCTTTGTCAGTAAATATTTATTTATCTTCATAGCCACGAGGATGGTGGTTTTCTGTGGAGCTCTCTTAATCATTTGCAAAAACCTGTGTTTTGGTAGTCATTTAAAAGTGCCCATTATTTTTTTGTGAAAGGGACGTCACTTGGCCAGTTTGTTTAGTATAAATGGATAAACTGTTTTCCACAGTGTACTACAGAAGTGCTCTTCTACTTTCTCCAGGGTTAGAAACTTGATTGTTTGCTCTGATATCTTTCACTTTACACATGTATGTAATGTTTTAAGAGCCAAGTGAGGAACTGATTTTTTTCTTTAAAACAGTTTATGCATGGAGGATGCTTTACCTAAAAATATTTTGAGCTTAACTCTTGAAAATACATTTGAAAATAAACAAAGACCGGAGGCCTAGGTCAGGTTATAGATTAACTCTCGATAAGATGTTCACTTGAAAAAGCCAATAGAAACTGAAGAATGCTTCTGAGTTAGTTATTTGAAATGGTCTGAAATGATGTGGACATTTTCTTAAAAGTATGGTTCTAACTGTGGAATTCCAGAGTGAGTTTTCAAAGAACATCAAAACCAAAATGACTGTGTCAGTGGCAGCAATGAACAGAGGGAGAGTGTGGGGCTTTGCCTTGGAAGTTTTCACTGAGTCACTGTAAGGACAGGGTCAGCTGGGAAAGTGATATTATTAATGTGATAGTATTAATGCATTTGGGTGAGAATTTTCCTTAGAGTCAATATTTAAAGATACAGGAGAAGGGAACTTGGATTTGTAGCACACCCTATCCTTTGGTAACATTTTGTGGGGTTAGAAACAGCTGCATGTATCTGTTTTCTTTTCTTCCCCTTAATATGACACATCAATGCAAAACCCAACTTCTAACCACAAGTTTACATCAAATGCTGGCCTGAAGTAATTTTTGCAGTGAAATGTTGTCCGCTGGTAAATTGGGATTTCGGGTACATTAATGGAGGCTTAGATCTGTTAACTGGTGTTTTCCCATGGTCTGTGTTTTCCTGGTTATTCTGTTGGTGTTTTCCAAGTAAAGTAACAAAACCAACTCTTGTTTTGAAACATCACAGAATATTCCATGTCATAGTGCATAGTGCTGCTGTCATTATTTTAAAATTGGTAATTTTTTTTTCTGTTTAATGATGATAGATGTGCTTTGTTTTAAATAGTGAAGTGGTTTGTACAAAGGGTAATTCCTCTTAAATGGAGCAATTGCTCATAGTGGACATTCACAGATCGAAAACAATTGAACTGAAACTTCAATATCAACCTTTTCTGTCTTTAACAAAGTAGTTCATGGTACAGCTCTCATATCAATGACGAAAAGAATCCACCATGAAAACAAAGCAGAAACCAACAAAACCTCCATCTCTACCCCAGCTATTCCATTACTGCTTACATGGTAAATTAGTGTAATTTTATTTGGGCCTTAAGCATTATGACTACGGAGAAAAGCTGAATTCCCCTCTCAGTTACTTATGTCATGCTTCTGGATCTGATGATTTATAGGAGTCTGAAAGACTTTTTATCACATTCTTTCTTCATGGCTTAATTCAACGTTGATTTATTTGGTAGCATTTTCAATTGATGTAGTCAATAGTGTCAATAATGGAATAAGGATTAGAACAGATTATCTTTGTGCTAAAATTGTGTAAAGAATTGAATGGATGAACAATTCAAACAATTCCCGGATACAGTTTAACTTTTTTTGATGGAGCAAAAGCTCATCAATTGCTGAGTGCCACCATTGCAGTTACAGTTCTAAGTATCTGGTTTTTGCATTTAATTCTTGGGCAACTCTTCAAAGGTTCAGGTGTGTCAGTTGAATTCCATAACTGATGTTTTATGGTGACACTGTTTAAACCAATCATGAGAACACTGCCTTTGTTTGCCTGGTCCATTTCTAGTACTCACTCACTCTGTGGCTCTCCTGTAAAATCAGTTAATCTGACTGTAGCCCTTGAAAATTTTAAGCATCGTTAGCTAATAAATTGGAGTCCTTGCATGATTTTGTTCCTCTCTCTGCTCTTTCATGGGAGTTTTCATGTGAGAACGTATAACCTCTGCTTATGACTGCATGAGTGCAAGGAAGTCCACAGTACTAATGCTCACTCACCATCTGTTTTTCTTACAGCTGGGCCTTGAATAATTGTCCAGTAGCTGATGGACTGAGGGTAGGCAATATTTTCAGGGTTTTCTGATTCATTTAACCAGCTTCGCTGCCCCAAGAGAAGCATAGTGCTTGTTTATTCATATGTGTAGGCTAAAAGCCTGTGCCATGTCAGACAAATTATGGTGCTCTGTTAAAACAAAAAAGGAACTGCCGTCCTACAGACCATATCCTGGGGTTGCATTTGTACCTAAGGGGGCACTGTGGCACTCCTAGGGAATTTTAGTGCGTGAATGAAACAGACCTCAAAAGGTGGGAGTGCAGCTGTTGCATCCAGGAGCGCTGTTAATGCGGATTTCAGGGATGATGTCTTGCTGTTTATCCTGCTCAGGGTAAATAAGATCGTTTGGTATTCACCAGTAAACTGGAAGCTGGTATTTGAGACTCCACCTGTGATTGAAGCCCAATTTCCATGTTTACATATCTTTTGTCTCCCAAGAGCTGCTGTGTTGTTTTCCAGAGGCTAATGAGAAGTGGCTTAGAGATCAAGTGCTGTAGCAGCTCTCATTCTGAATAAAGAGCTAGTTTGGGGCATTTAACTCCAGCCTTGTCAAACAAGGTCAGTCTCTTACAAAAGTGAGAGGAAGTGCTTTAGTGAAGTACTCTCCTCTTTAAATACTAGAAGGAGGGGGGAAAAAAACCCAACCAAAAAAAAAAAAGAAAACCAACTCCAGACACAAAAACCCCTCAACGAACCAGAAGAATCTGTTAAGAAGGTTACCTGCTGCTTTGGACTATAGGAGCAAGAGCAGTTGCAAAGGAGCTTCCATGTGACAGGAGCAGGTGAATATTTTTGGCTTAGAACCATTGTTTTTTCTAAGTGACCTCTTTGAACATTTTATAACACTTTATCTGAAAAGGGATGGCTGGATATTCTGTTGTGAGCTATTTGAAAGTTGTCCCCATTCATTAATATTTGCTAAAGGTGTATATGGATGGGTATTTTCTGAAAAAAAAAGAAGTGATGTTGTGTTTTGTACCAAGGAAAGCGTGTGGTGGTTATGTAAGCAGGGGTTTTTCTCAGGGCAGCCGGTAGATATTTCAGTTTGTTTAGATTTTTTTGACTGTAGCCATTCAAAACTAGACTGACTTTTTTTTTTTTTTTGGTTTTCAATGTGTGTATTTCTGAGTTGGTAAATAAGTACCATGATCATGTTAATATTAATTCTGCTAAAAATATTTTTGAAGCATTTAATAGGAGGCATAAATGAAAGTTATAAAAATTGTGATGCTGGAACTTATCACCTTGTTTTATGGAGTTAGAATAATGTTGGTGGAAAGGAGAAGTCAACACCCTCTAAGAATCCTTCAAGCTTTCCTGCCTTTTAAAGGTGCATGTGCGATTGATTTATCAGTTTTAAAGTATGATGTGTAGTGCAAGAGCTCTCCTGAGAACCTCCTGTCATTTCTTTGCTGGCATTGCTCATTTCCCTTGGAGTTGCCTAGTGCAGCACCATTGACTTCTTTTACATTTTGCTTCCCCTCCCACTCTGTCAGTGCAGCAGCCCAGTGAATTTAATTAGAGAAAATAGCATATCTAATGTCTGTGCTATCCTGACTAGTTGTAGTTGGGCCTTTGGTCTTTTGCACTAGAGCAGGCTCCAGCTGTGGAGAGATCTCGCAGTGTTTTGATCCTGCTCTTTCTCGTTGTGTTGAACACAGGCAGAATCAGAATTAGATACTGTAGTAAGAACTGAAGCGTTCAGTGAATTATTTTTTGTTCACAGTGAGTCACTGATTTTTACTTTTTCCTCCAGATACGGAAAGAAAGGCTGTGGTACTTCAAAACTGAAATACTTAAGATGTTCAGGTACTCATGAATAAGAATGCAAGTGCTTTCATCTTAGACAAACTTTAAATTTACCTTTTAACCCTTTATTTCAGAATGCACCAAAAATTGTTGCTCTTCCTAACTATAACATCTTGAGTATGGTTTGTTTTTGTAACTGTACATTGATTTTATGCTGTCATCTCATATATGTTTGTGGTTTGTGTATATACTTACATGCCTTGCCTCGATTCCTTACTGACTTGCACTAATATTTATTATTATGTAGTTTTGAAGTTGACTTCTTTGGTTTTGCTTCTCATAGCATTTTGTTTTATCGCAATCATTATTATCTCTGTTGTAGATAGTAAGTCTTGTATAAGTGAAATAGTTAATTACAGATATTGATTATGGGCGTGAAGCTTAATTTACAAACAAGGAAAGATAAAAAGTTTTAAAATATAAGCTTATGATTTCCTAGTGGCACAGTCTCTCATGAGGCAGTGTGAAATTAAAGTATTTCTTTGAAATAAGTTACAGTTAACATTGTAAAGAGAGGCAAAAAGAAGGTTGAAAGTTCTCCCTGAGAAAAAGGTTTTGCCAAAACAGAGCGAGTGTGAAAATCTGGGGGTGAAAAGAAGTTAGGCAGCCCATATATTCAGTGAGTGTCCCCTCCTTAAGCTTTTTCCCTTGTCATGTATTAGTCCTGTCTCTGGGATGTTACATGGCTGCATGGCTCAATTAATGCTCTGTGGCAGGAGGAGGAAAAAAATGTCTCTGTCTTGTCAGAAGTGAAGTTATTTACTTTCAAAAGCTGACAGAATAGCACTGCAGGGGCTTCATTTATTTCCGTTCAGAATGTCATTATTGTGTAATGCAGAGGGACTCCTGCATGCATTGCAGGCTTATTCTTGTAATCTCGAGTCTGCTGGATGGCTGCAGAAGTGTAAAATGGCCCACTGGAATGTTTCCCTATTCTGACTTCAGCTTGTTCACTTTTGCAAAGCAGCATTCCAAGTGTCTTAAATATTTACGGCGTAGAAGGCGATAAATGTGTTTGTCGGTGGTGCTGATGCTGGATACCTTTGGAATCGTGCTCCGGCCTGGCTGGAAGACTGATTGTACCCTCAGTTACCTTTATAATGTGTGTCATTTTCCCTGATGGGTAGCATATGGTTTGAGACTGCTTTTTCAGCATTCCTCTGTCTGTGATGCTCTTTAGTTTTCCCAAGTCTAGCCCCAAAAGGAGTGTCTTAGTGCAGAATGTTTTATAAAGATTACTTGCTATTTCATCTCAAAGTTCGGGAAAACATACGGCTTTGCTGTTGTTGTCTTGCACATACTTCAGAGGCAGGATAAGTAGTTTTGGTAATCCCTACCCAAGTTCAGAGTGTCTTGCTGCAAAAATATAGGAGTGCTCAGAAACTACAGTTCCAAGGGGCTTGGTTTATTTTTTTCCTTTCCCTTTGATACCATCTCTTCTAGCTTTGCTTGGAATACCAGGCTTGGCATGTGCACATGAAATTGCCTGTTGCCCTTTGGAAAGCATTTTGATACACCAAAAGTGAAAACACTGAAACAGCTGAGTTCAGGAGTTCCTGTGCCCTTTCTGCCTGCTCTTAAAATAAATAAATAACTAAATACTCCAATAGGAAATTACTTCATTTGGAGAGGAGTCACATTTTTAGTGATAGTTGATTTTTTTTTTTTAGGGGTAAACCCTTTTTGATTAGATTTTTTTTTTTCAGTTTAGAGTGGTGAACTAAAAATGACTAAAATGCCAAATTCATTTGTTAGTGCTGGATTTTATTTGCACGCAACCTATCTTTAAATGAAGGCAAAAGGATTCTGCTTCTAAATGGGCTTGCTTTCTTCTTTCCTGCTTTTCTCTTCCTTTTATTTGCAGACATAAAATCCAATAAATTTCTATTGCAGTTGCTGGGCTTGGGGGAGAAAAAGGAGAGGAAAAATACAAAGCTATTGGGAAGCGTCAAACACGGCGGATGATGAAGTACATTTCATAGCAGCCAATTCCAAGCCCAAAATCCCTGTTGTGCAGGAAGGCTTCCCAGCTCACACAGGAAATTCAGCCATTGCACGGCAGAGTATTAATGATTTATACACCCCGCACCACTGCTTTTGTTCACTCGCAGAGCCAGGGTGTGTTAATAAAGGAATTTCAGGGAAAAGGGTCCTGGCATGCTGAGTTGTTTTGCTCAGTGCGGTGGACGCTGCCTCATAAATCAAAGGAATTTAGTGCTTTACAACCTTTCAGAGCTGCTGAGGGTGGTTGTTTGTTTTTTTTTCTTTTCTTTTTTTAATCTGATACACCTAGGAATATTTTCATTTCTTTTCTATAAAGAATGAATGAACTAGTGGAGGAGATCTATCTCAGCTGTTTTAGGGTTGATTGGTTTGCTTCACAGTGGCATTATACTTCCATTTGTTTTCCATTTGGATTTATGCTTTATGGTGTTGTCTATGGAAGGAGACTAGCATGGTTTTATTATCATAAAGAGATGCAGATCACATTATATTCTGTCTTATTTCTTAGAAATAACTAAATGAAATATAAAGGCAAAATATGTTCACAGTAAGCAACGCAGTTTTATATTCTCTACCTAAAATAAAAACAAATAATAACACTTATTAAATATTATCATTTTAGCTTATTTTTTCAATAAAAAATATTTTTCTATGTTCTTCTACAATACACGTGAATGATAATTTTTGAAGTTGTTTTTTTGCCTGCAAACTTTGTTTCTTAATAGCAACTGCAGGATTAGGTTCTTAATTTTGTATTGATTTACGTAATTATCCTTTTCAAATAGTGGATCAATATTGATGTTATGAAAGAAAATATGTATCTGCATTTGATTATAGACATGAAGATAAAGAAAGATGTTTTTTAAAAATCTCTGAAATTTTGGTGTGAACTAGAGTATTAAATAATGTTATAAGATATTATCCTAGCAGAAAATCACTTGGTTGGATAGTTATGGAACCTGATCTTTGCTTTTCATTTGCTTTAAAAGAAGGTTGGGTGAGGGAATAGGTAGTAATTGCAGGGAATGTGTTTTGCAATTAAAGGGAACCTGGTTTTACAAGGGCATCTTAAGACTTTGTATGACACAGCAGGCACAATGTTTTCAGCCTGTTTGGGCCATTCCGAGTCGTACATTTGGGTACCTTTTCATACAGGAAATTTAACTGTCCTGTCCTGGCTTGGTCACAACAGAAAAGGTGATTCCCTCTGAGCTTTGTGGGGATCAGTATTGCAGAAGTTACAGCTACTTAATACTGAGAGGAATTCTTTCTTTGTAGTTTTTGTGGTCTGAAATCAAATAAATACCTTCCTTTCTGTTTTCCTCCCTGGTTTAAATATCACAGATTAATATAAGGCAGGTGCCCAGTAAATGAGGTTTATGTTTATAGAGCAGCACTGCTGTATTTGTTTGTCCTCCATTATTTGGGTGCGTGAGTGTTTCATTGTATTTAATTATGTCTGTGAGGCACAAGACAACAGTCAACATCTGCTCTATTGTTGCCGTGGTTTACAGATAGCTTTGATGGGTTATTAAACAATCTATTTTTCAAACAGCAAACAGGGAAATAAGCTGCACCCATATTATGTAATTTTGTAAAGGTACATTATGTAATTAGTTGTCTAGTATTTGCACACTAATCTTTTATTTTGATTGGATATATGCTATTCCATTTTAAAAAAAGTGATGATCCTTGGCAGTTTTTATTTAATAGTGAATTTCTAGTTTCTCTATGGGTTGAGTTAATTTTCCCACTACTAATTTGATTTCACCATACGTTTTATATTGAAATAATGCATCTGAGTTGTGAATGCTAATACAGAAATTAGAAGTGTGCATTAACTTTCATTTATTACTGAAACAGCTACAGACAAACTATTAGGACAGGAACATCATTAGGTATCTTGAACTATTTTTGAGTAAAGGTTTGTGCTGTTACCAAAGCATCAGTTGGGGAAGGCAAGGTTCAAACTGCTTTGACTCTTAGATCTTACTCAGAGCAGAACATCCCTCAGTACACCCTGGGCAAGAGAAGTTGTACGAGCGGGGGGATGACTCTGTAGAACTTGACTCTTGTACAAATGGGTTTCCTGATGGGAGTGTGCTTGTGTGTTTATCTGCTTTTAATTTTGTTTTGGTTTAGTGTGCTTGTCAACTGTTTCAAGTTTCTTTATGTAACACCGGTCTCCACTCTACTGTATCTGGATGCATTACGGCAAATCACTGAAAGATTGCAACTACCCAGCATGTGATTTGTTTTTGCCTCAAAATAAAATGTAGAAGAAAATGTTCCAGACACAAATGATGAACAGATCCTAAAATTAGACTTTCTGTAGCTTTTATCATTGCAGAAAGTCACCTATTAAAAATGTTTGAGAACATGAGTCTGTAATATTTTCACGGCTCCTGAGCTGCTGCTGCCCACAGTTCTAGAGCTGCAGCTTGCTGGGGTTGCTTCTCACAGCAGGGCTTCTGAGGCTTTGGAAATGTTGTTAATCCAATGAGCCTGACTTTGGGATGCAGGTTTTCCATTGGAATAAAGTGGTTCAAAATCCTTTGAACATGAACTCTGCTCTGGTGAGACCCCACCCGGAGCGCTGCATCCAGCTCTGGATCAGATTGCCCTGAGAGGCTGTGAAGTCTCCCTCACTGGGGATGTTCCAGAACCATCTGGACACAACCCTGTGTCCTGTGCTCTGGGATGGCCCTGCTGGAACACGTGACCCACTGTGGGCCCTTCCAGCCTGACCCATCCTGTGATTCTGTGACCTGTTGGAGCAAATCCAGAGGAGGCACCAAGATGATTAGAGGGATGAAGTACCTCTCCTGTGAGGAAAGGCTGAGAGAACTGGGGTTGTTCAGCCTGGAGGAAGGAAGGCTTTGGAGTGCCCTAATTGTGGCCTTCCAGTGCCTGAGGGGAGCCTACAGGAAAGATGGACAGAGACTTTTTATGAGAGCATGGAGATACAGGACATGGAGGATGATTTTAAACTGAGACAGATGTTAGGAAGAAATTTTTTTACTGTGAGGGTTGTGAGACACTGGCACACATTGCCAAGAGATGTTGTGGGTGCCCCATCCTTGGAAGATTTCAAGGTCAGGCTGATGGAGCTCTGAAAAACCTCTTTTAGTGGAAGGTGTCCCTGCCCATTGCAGGAGGATTGAAACTGGATGATCTTTAAGGTCCCTTCCAAGCCAACTCATTCTATGATTCTGTGAACTAAAGTATCCCTTCTATGTACATGAAGAACTTAATTCAAAGGAAAAAAATGTATAAAAAGGATGGTTACTTGGAAAAATATGCATCCTAACAGGTAGGAATGGTGTTCCAGGTGCTTGTTGAAATGTCATTTTGCAAAATGGCCATAATTTTTAGTGTAGAATGGTGGTTGGTTTTTTTGTGTTTGTTTGTTTGTTTGTTTTTTTCGCAAGGGCTTGCTAGAAATACTTTGTAATCTTTCTCTCATCTACCTGAAATTGAAACAGGGTTTTCAGTTCTGTTCCTTCAAGTGTTAGTAGATGCTCCTCCGTGGATGTGGAGAATTCCTCTTGCGGTTTTGAGGAATGGAAACTCAAGCAGGAACTTCTAATTACAGTTTTGTAAGAACTGAAGGACTGCTGGGGTACTGCTCTTTGTTTTCAAGGTGTTTCCAGAAACCCATCATGGATGGGGGAGGAACTATGTGTTTGTTTATTTTATTTTTTTTATTTTCTATAATATCTATGACTAAGTTGTCAGGGTGGGTCTCTTAGGAAGTGCTCATTATAAGCAAACATTTGTGTTTGTGTGCGACCAAACAACCCAGGCAGGTGTCTCTAGAAGCCTGCATGGGAATGGAGCATTCACAGGCTGTTTTCTGGCCTGCGATGCAGACATGGATTTTCCTGCGTGAGAAAAGCAGGACTAGAATTTCTGCTGGGGTAGATCAGTTTATTGACTTCTGCTGAGAATGTCAGCCTTGGCTTTGTTGTGAAATTAATGCATTGTACAGCGAATGTCCATTTTCTGTCATCGTGTTCTTGTATATTTTGCTCAAGAATGGTTTTAAGTGTTTATTCGCACTAAAATTGTACAAGTTGTGTGTGCCCATTTCCAGAAGAAAATGAACTTTGAAACTGCTTTATAAAAACTCCAAGAGAAAGCTATTTTCAGCTTTGTTAAGGAAGCAGAGTTACAGCAGGCAGCATCTGATCTGTGAGAGTGATGGGCACTGGTTACTCTCAGAGCTTCTCAAGGAGTTAGGGCTGTGGAGCACAAAATGTTTCAGTGTTTTCTTTGTGTGATCCTAAAGGGCTAATTAGGGCTGAAGAGTTGATGTTAAATCAGGAAATTCAGCTCTTTGACCACAAATGGCCAAATAGATCAGTGGAAAACAACAAATATTGTTAGGCAGTAGTACCAGATCACTCAAATATCCAAGAAAGGAGGCTGTGAAGAAGACCTATCAATAAGAAAAAAAATAAGGTAATTATGAAAACCTTTGAAAATAATTTCTGTAAGAATTCACTAGTCCCAGTTGACTCATTAATTATCCTGAAATCTGACAGTTCTGTAGAAGCAGCTGTGTAGTGCTTTTCTGTCAGTGCAATGCAAGAGAGATGTTCCAATAATTGCATTTGTGATCCAGATGTGCAAAAGTCAGGTCTGTCTTATGAACCTCCTGTACAGTTCATGTTTTCTGAGCAGCTCAAAGCTGTAGACGAATATTACATTTCTTGTTTTTATTTATTCCTGGTGTTCAGTCCCGTGTATTTTGGTAGTTTTCTTTACTAAATAGTATCAAATGTTTCATTCCTTCTGGTTAGGAACAAATCACTGTTGAAAAAACTTTTGAGAGAAGGTAAGGTGCTCTCAGTCAAAGAGTTTGGGTTCAATTTTTAGTGTCTGATCCCCTGATCTTGCACTGCAGGAGAACTGACAACTTCTGAGGTCTTAGAAGGAGAGTACTTACTCTGTCTTATTTCTTGCAACAATAAAAATCTTACTAATATCCAGCTAATAACTTGAGTATTCACTAAAGCACTTATTTAAAAAAAAAAATAGAAATAATCCATTTCTGTTGTCCTTTCCTCCCCAGCTTTATCCCAGTCCTTTGCTGATCCCTTCCAAGGGCACCGGCACAGGCTGGTTAAAACCTAAATGAAGGTGAGATTATAAAGGCCTTTGTTTCTCTATTCCCTTCTAATATCAAATGGAATTGACAAAAAGTAAAGAAGTGGATGGCAGGAAAGGCTTTTACCATCTGGCACTGATACGACAGGGTTCTGGTTTTCTGATCTTAGGTGCTTTCTCTCCTCTTCTGTTACTCTGAGTAGTAGTATGATCCCCCTAGCTTTACATTGTCCTGAGAAAGTTGTGGGAGACACATTAGAAATCAAGTATTCCCATGAATTCAGTTCCCACTGTGATTGCTGAAGAATATGTAGGAGTGGAATGTGTAATGAATAAGTAGAATATTTTTAATAGGTCTTAGGGGAGAAAAGTAAACACATGATGTGATTCTTTCAGGTGAGATCTGTTTGCTGTGTTACCAGGAAGACTTCTTGAAGCTCAATCCAGGGAATTTTGTTCTTCCAAATTAGTTCTCCTGCATAGCAGCGCTTTACACAGAGGTGGCTGCAGAGAGTACCAGAGCAATCCCACTAACAGTGATCTGGCTTCAGTCCCAGACCCTCAAACTGGGGGCAGGAGAGATGTGACCCATCTCAAGGAGAGCCAGGTTTTAGCTTGGCCTGGATAGGCCGAGTATAAGACCCCACATTGAGTTCAGGAGTGGTGTTGAGTTGCTGAACATGGGATTAGGTGCATCACCAAACACGCACATTAGGAAATATCTGTGAGACTGAATTGACTTTGGACATTAAATAGCAATGAAGCTGAAAAAGCTTTCTTAACTTTCTGCCATTCAGATTTGGAGGCAAACTTCCTATCAGTTGAGTTGAGCTTTCCAGTGCTTTCAGCCAAATCCTGCCTGCCTTAGATGCTCCTTGCTTGTAGCTCTTGGCTAAACTTTAGTACTTAAACTATTGCCAGTGTCATGAATAGAGCTGAGTTATGGCTTACATTACATCTAATGCCTTCAAGTCTTGATATTTTATCTCTTGAAAATATGAAACTTGTCAGTAGTGAACAGAAATTCCCTCTGATCCCTTTGAAGACCTATAGGGTCTTTATTATTTTGAGGTTTGAATTGGTTGTTTCTCCAAGGCACCCTGCTCACTTAGGATATGTGCCCTATGCTGGTTTCTGCAATCAAGCCATAGCACTTGGCATGGTAGGGTGCTTGAATGATGTATTTATACAGGCAGGAGGCAGGGTTTAATACCATCTCATGATTCACTGTGCAGTCCTATTAATATGAACTTGACTCGGGGGAATAAGTAGCTGTTACTTGTCAGCAAATCCTGAGTGTATTAAGGGGGTGAAGTTGTATTGAAAGATTCTCACAGTGATGCTCTGCTGTTCCCAAGGGAAGCAAATGAAAACTGTACTTTGATGAATAATGAATGTGCTAATTGGGGTCAAGAAGTCATAGCTTCCTGTGATACAGTAGTTAGAGTAGCCTGACTACAGCAATGACGAAAAGTCTGTTTGACCAGATTTGGTAATAAAAATATGTGATTGTCTGTCATCTCCACACGACTAAAGCCTGGGATGTGACAGTGACAGGCAGGTGGTTTATCTCTTCTGCAACACAAGGGTGTGTTCCTGGGATCCTCTTTTAGGTACTGGTTGGTGCCAATAAGAATATGGCCATGAACTGATACTGAGACTGGTTGAGTGCTCAGGTACTGCCAAAAATGCTGTGTGGAATGGAAGATGATGTCTCTCATGTCATGGCTTGGGTATATTACTAGGGTTCATTAAGAGTGGGTATTGGTTAGAGTCAGTCTGTTCCTGACTTGCAAGGAAAAATGTATTTGTTGTTGCTGGTCTGTATTTGCAAATGGATGTACCCTAAGGGGAAGATCACAGCCTGGGCTTACCTGCTGACAAAATACCTGCAAAAATACATATTTCTTGGTCATCCTGTATTCAGCACACAGAAGAATAAATGAGAAAAAGGAAGATATATGCAAGCATGATTCTAATACATATTTTGTGAAATACATAGAACCTGATGCTTTATTAAAGATGTATGTGATACTGCTTATCATTTGTGGAAGTGGAAGATGTACATAATTTTCAGTAGTTAGTCTATGTAACTGCATGATATCAAACAAGCATGAGATCTTGAAAGCGTTCTATGTTTCATACAAAATTTTCTAAGCTGCTTAACTTCTCATGGATTGGAGGCTAATCTCAGCTGGTTTAGAAAATGCAGATAATCTCAAGAGCGGAGCAGCGAAAGATATCCGAAGTAGCCTGGAGATGGGAGAGAGTGTGCTCTCAAAGAGGCCAACAGGGAAAATTCAACTGATTTGGTACAGCTATCCAGCTGATAAGAGTTATGTAATAAAAGCCAGCATGGAACTCTGCAAGAGAAGGAAAGCAATGCAGTGCTCACTAAGGCAGAAGAAACAAAGTGCAGAACTTTGTAACACATCTTCAGTGCTGGGAATAAGTCGTGATGTCTGCATGTCAAAATCAACTCTTGGTGCTTAAAGCAACGATATTTTCCTCCAGTTTTGCAGCTTACTTTTCTGAGTGATCCAGGACAACTGGAGGCACACAGAGAAGCTTTCTTCACAAATATAATTGTACAGGCCCATGGAGGCGTGTTCCACCACTTTTTGTAGCTTTAGGAGACTATTTTCTGTGTGGCACCTTGCAGTCCAATGTCACCCTTTTCCCTCGTGCAGAGCACAGCACATTAAATAACTGAAGTTTCGAGATTCATCCTGCTTTAATTTTGAGAAAAATGCTGGGATAAAAATCTGGTTGTGATGCAGAATCTTTCTAATTGGTATGATAGTGTAGCTAAGTTAAAAGACACCTATATCTATTTGTTGGTTTTTTTCAGAGTAGTTGTTCGCAGATTGTTCTTGGCTTTTGTGCTTTGATATGTAGAGATGGTGACAGGTCCTTACGTTTCTGTGGTAGCCCAAGGGAAGTCCAGGCACCGAGGGATCCCTAAACTCCAGTTTTAACCTGCTTCTTCTCTCTAGCATACATTTATCACTTATGCAAGCCAAAGTGTCTTGCGACTCACTGAAGGGTAAATCACTCTCCCTGCTGTCAGGGGACAAATACTTATCTTTTAGCAATCCAGTCCAAGCAGGGACTGAGGGTTTCCAAGATGTAGAAGAGGGCAAGCTTTGCCTTGAAGAGTTCTGGGAAAAGCGAAGCTAAGTGGGTGTATGTCTTTTAAGCGTGTGTCTGTGTGTTCTTTTATATTGCTTTCATTGTGGTGATCTCCTTGTACCAGATGCAATTTTCTCTAAAGGAATTTACAATCAGAGATGGATACAAGTGTGTAGTTGACCTGCAGAGGAACAGGAATATTGGTCACCATGCCACTGGACAGTCAGTTCATCCCCCAGTTAATGTTTTTGTGTGGCATTCTGGCAAGAGGATGTTTTATGGGCTGAAAGAGAATGTTCATAGATGTTTATAGGAGTCTTACCCGGTAGCAGGCAACTTCAGGAGAAAGCATGGATGCCATTTGGAGTTTGGTTAGGAGGTGAAGGAGCACAATATTCAGGGCAAGACAAAGAGATTATTCATCTTTGAGTTGTTGACAGTAGTAGCTTGGGTAGGAATAGGCTGAAGTGACCCTTTGAGGGGGAAGACAAGTACTGGATAAAGGCAGTAAAAGGATGTGTTTTGGGGCAATGCAGGCAGAGAAAGAAGTGATCTTTGTGGGAGCATTCCAAAAGAAATGCAAAGCAAGAACACCATTCTTTAGCCAGTGAGATACTAAAGCAGCCCGTGACTCAGTACACAGCACTGGCAATAAGAAAGGAAGTTGAAACCAGAGAGGAAGGATTGGCTGTGTACTCAGAAACCAATGTTTACTGAAATATTGCGCTTCAAATGTTGCAAGGCCAATTGGCCTACAGGGCAAAAGCCTTAATTTCTCTAGGGCTATAAACATTTTCTCAAATATGTTTCCCAACTTCTTTCAGCTTGTCTGAAGCTCTTCTATTTGGCAGGACTGTAATTATTTATCTTTCTTTATCTTTGAAATCCCCAAACTTACTATCATTGTATATTTAGAAGAAGAAGGCTAAAATCTGAACTTCAGTGGAACTGAAGCATTGTTGTTTTTTGACTGAAGAATCGGCTGGGTTCCTCTTGACCTGCTGCTAGTTTTTAACGTGCTCCTAAGAGCTAATGTAATTGTTAGATGCTAATGTAATTGTTAGATGCTAATGTAATTTTTAAATGGAAGCTTCAAGTTCAGAAGAAAAATGTGTTAATTCTAAATGTGCTGTATCCCACGTGCTTGAAAAAGATGGTTTCTCCCAGTTTTAAACAGTTTCTATATCCTTGCCCTATTCTCTAGAATGAACTGAGATGCTTAATAAACCCAAACAACCCTGACAATATGTGCCGTGTTAGTTATCAGTATGAGACCAGCAGATACCTTTGATTTGTATAAGTGACATTTTCTGCTTTAGAAGTCAGTAAAATATCCGTGCTGTGTTTTGGCTCTGCTGTTACGTGTGAGAGGAGCTGGCTGGGGAATGGGTACCTGGCGTGAGCAGCTCCTACATGTACTTCATGCGGAGGAGAGCAGAACAGTGAGCAGCTGAGGACAGGGGGCAGCTCTGGATGGTGCTTCTCGTGCACTTGAAGAGCCTTTGGCCCTAAATGGCTTTTGCAGAAAGGTGGAAATAGTCTGGAAGACAAGTGCAGCAGTTATAAAAGTGTTGGCAGCTGTGCTGGGGAGGGTGGGGGAAGATGTGCAGGACAGCTTTTTCTGCTTATCAGTATTTCCCTTAATGCCAGATCACCTTCTCTTTCAAAGTATGTGTGGTGCTGATGTCTGGTAATTCTTTTTTCAAAACAGTAATCTAAAGTTGCTGTGGCTGAGGGAAATTATCAGGAGACTCGGAAACCAATTTATCCTTTCAGTTTTGGGGTTTTCCTTTACCAGAAAACCACTGAGAAACCTTAAAGAGAAAATTGAGATGGTTTGGAGAATAGGAAAGGTGGCCAGAAATGGGAGACTTGAACTTAAAAGAATCAAATATGACATAGCATAAGCTGTGAAGAGGGTGCCAAAGTGGTACCTGAATTATTTATGATCTGAGAGACGGGAAAGTTAGGCCACTGTTGGAAGGAAGTAGAAATTATTTGAAGTTTATTGGTGTTGTGCAGCATTTGGAAGAACTATTGTTTGTGGTATTTTGTGGATACCGGCATTAAGAAGAATTAATTATTTGGCAGAAAGATGGTCTAAATAGATTACTTCTGTCAGAATCTGATTAGAGCATACATGATTGATTGGCTGGTGACTGCATTGCAGGCATCTGCCTTTTCCAGGCATTGTGGCCCCAGGAAAGTTGCTTAAGTCTCTTTTTTTTCTTTTTCTTTTTCCTTTTTAACCTTGTACCATAGCAAAACCTAGGTATCTGTTTTTGCCTGGGAAAGTATTTTAGTCATTGTCTAATGTGCCACTTGCATCTTATATGCAGGTGGGATCAAAACTCTGGTCTTTCTTGCACCATTTTCACTTTTCTTGCTTTGCCTGAATGTGTTCAGTTTTCAGGCATATTTCTAGCTTGATTTCTGTATCTGTGCATCCATACTGTACAGCAGTCTCCATTTCCTTCCTATTTAAATGACTTTTTAGCAAGTCTTCAGTGAAACTGCTATTGGAGCGCTCCTGTCAGTAGCTTCAGTTCTGTGCTAAAACATGAGATTTTGGTATTAGATTGCTGGGCCTAAAATACTCACGAATTTTGTGACATTCTACTACTACCTTAGCTTGCTTAACCTATGCTCTTCACCTTTAAAATTAGCTTTTCATTAATAAAACCTGCCTTTTAGCAAAATTCTGCATCATTGAAACAAATAAGATTGTGCATTTTATTTGTGTATATGCAAATAGTGTTCATGTGTTTTTCTTGTTCTTTCTTCCTCTCTTATTGCTGAAATCAATTTTCAGTTTTGGAAAATCCATGAAAAATTTTAACGAAAAAACCCTGGGGTTTGGGAACAGCTGACAGTAAGGTACCCTCCATGAGCACACTGAAAATGGCTTAGTGTGTCATTTTTTATTTCCTAACAGCATTACAATTTTCTAGAATGTAATGGAAAGGAAAGCTGTATAGTTGTTTAAAATAGATGATCTCCCCTTTTCCACCCACGGACAGAGTTAATTTTTTGCAGGGAGGAGGAACCCTGCAGCAGGCAGGAAGGAGGTGCTGTCACCACCAGTGACATCAGAGAGGTGCTTGATGTGCATGTCCCAACCATTCTGGCTTTGTCCTCCCAAAAGTGTTTAGGGCCATGCTTGACCTCAATCATGCTAAAGGTCCTGCTAAAGTGAAACAGATCTCTCAGCTTAATTAATGCTCTTCTGGCTCATTCTCTCAATCCTCAGCACTCTTTGTGGTGAAATTTCATGCATTCAACATACTCTTGCAGAATGTGAGTCACCATTGATAGCTCACCCTAACTAAGGGTGAGCTGTAAAACTCAAGTCAGATTTCCTTTTTGTGTGGCTGGGAGGGAGGGCAGATGTGTTGGTCTGAAGTGGTGGAGCTGATGCAGAGGCATTGGCATAAGTTCCGAGCTTGGCACGGGGCGGAGACGCGAGTAAAGCTCTGTTGTGCTTCTGTGGTTCTGATTCACAGAGGTTTGTGCGAACTTAGGTAGCTGGTGCACGCATGGGACATCATCACAGAGCCCAGCCACCAAGTCAGAGCTTGGATTTGGAGTGCCCCACACCTAGACACTTAGAAGCATGTTGTTATAGTGAGGCAAGCAAAGCGTCCTTTCGTTAAAACAGGTAAATACGGTTTATTTTCAAAATGTGTTTTTATGTATTACTATCTGCAATGTAGAAAATGGCAATGCTGCTTAGACATTTGATGTTTTCATTATTCTGGAATAATTATACTGCTTGCAAAGGACTGGAAGGGTCCTCCTGGAAGTTGCTGAGCTCACACTACCACTACTATTTGCATTATATAATTGACTGCTATAAGCCACCCTTTTTTCGTTACTGTGGATTTGGAAGGCTGTTCTAGACCCTCACTAGACAAGACCAAAATACTTCAAAAAAAAACCCCCGAACTTGAAAAAATATGTTCAGCCTAAATTTATTCATAACTAGGTTTTTCTTGATTTTTAGAGTGTCAGGATTGTCCTTAGCTTAGACAGTCTCTTCCTCCTACTGTTTTCTTCCCTATTCACAGATTGCTTTGCTGGGATAAACAAATCAAATTTAGGTTCCTGTTGCAACATAGTTGTTCCATTCCCCTGAACACAAAAAGGACTTTCTCTACAATGTTTGCATTTGAATTTGACTTTTTTTTCTTTTTTAATTTAAAGTGGATGAAGAGAACTGTATTCTGTTGGAAGTACCTCTAAGAAATCAAGAAATTAATTGAGAATTAAAATTAAGAAATACTGCTAATTTTCCTTTTCCTATTTGCATCTCACTAGCACCTCAAATTCTTTAAACAGATGCAATGAGACCCTGCTTTTCTTCCTCCTGAGTTTAGCTGTGAAGTTTATTAGGAGGAGCATGATCTTGCATTTTGTGTTATTGAATTCCATCCCATTTCTATTAATGAAGCCCATAAGATTTAGCAGTTCTTTCTATGTAATATCCTTATCCTTTTCAGTCTTAACAGTACCTTCCAATTTTGTGTCATCAGGAAATTTCATCAGCAGGTTGCCTTGTGCCAAAATAATTAAAGAAAATGTTAAAAAAATCTGTCCTAAAATAGATCACAGAAAAGCTTCCCTTGAGCCTGCGCTTCCGTGTACAAATCTTCCTTCTCAGGTTTTCTAACATCTTATCAAATGCATACATGCTGAAACAAAAAACCTGGCAGGTATTTTACAGAGCAATTTAACAGTCTGTATTTATGTCAGTTGTCCCACTGGAGTCATTTGAGTAAAGCTTGCAGAATCCGTTTTATAATCTCCATTCCTGGGTGAAAGAAATCTACTTTCTTTTCAAATGCAGCTCACTCTGCTAGATGAAACAAATAGGCAATAGTTAAAATGAACTTTTTTAATGAAATTAAGAATATTTAAGTGAGTTGTGGCTGCAACTTGCTTTCTGATATATACTTTTTGTTTATATATTTCTCTGTGAAAGTTAGTGACTGATTTTGTATTGGAATTTATGACAATCTTTTGAAAAATCCAGGATGTGTCAGCCTGCTTAATAATTAAACTGCAGAGTTTGTCTTCCTTAATAAGAAAAGATCAAAAAATGGGATTTATAGCTAAGCATAGTCAGATAACCAGTGAGAACAGCATCATCCCCAACAGAAAAGTGAAGCAGTTCTGAAACAGGAGATGGAGTGGGGTAAACATCACTTCATCATGTGACAATTGCTGGCCTCATTGGCAGCTTCTGCAGGGAGCATCACCGAGGGTCACAATTCCACATCTAAAGTTAGCAGTGGGGTAAGGCTGGCAGTGGGGAGGGCCGGCAGGCAGCTGCCGAGGGAGATTTCTAAACCCTGCAGCGCGGCCGCCGTGATACACGAGAATCAATTACTGAAAACCTTCCACGATGGTCAAAATGTGACATTAAATAATTGAGTATCACATCAAATCTTGTCTGCAATTAGTTATCTGGAAAAGTAATTATGCAACAAAATCAAGTAGCTGAAATTAGTGGTGTGAAGCACCCTGGTTATTCGAAGACTGTAGGAGATTTTTTTATTTCAGTTGTAACATGAAGTTGTAAGTACCTAACTAATTCTTTATTGAAATAAAAAAGTCTTGCTCAGTTGTAATTCTTGTCATTAGTTACATCTGCAATAGAAGATACATAGCACATGAAACAGGTGTTAATGACTAAGTTGGTTTTGTCTAAAGTAAAAATGAGCTGCGGAAGAGAATGTCTTGTAAGTAGTACATTTAAAATCAAATTGTTTTGATTTAGGGAGGAAACCAGCCTAAATTTCACTCTTTTGTCTCTTACATCAGTAGTATAAGTTGATTTGGAGAACAGAGTTGAAATACTCCAATGGGGACATGTGTTCCTTTAAAATAATTATGTTCAATTTAACAACATAGATGTTGTGAAAGGTTAGAAAAACCATTAAAATATAATTTACGCTAATAGAAGTAGTTAGCTTGCATTAGTTAGCTCCCATATTCAAAACAAACAAGAAAAATATAATGAATCAAAAGAGTATGTACCCAGTATAACAGACTTAACTGTAAACGCTCACATGAACATTGTTTAACAGCATATAAGTACAGGGGAATGTCTAATTCTGCAGTCATGATAAAACTGATGATTTTGAAAATGGCTTCTGATAGTAACTGTTGCCATGTATATGCCAGAACTGAGAGGAAAATTATTTCTAATCAGTAGATCTGTGCAGAATTTGATCTCTGTGTGTATGGTACTTAAAAATCTGAACTGATAAAGAGTAGTTGGCTAGTCATGTTACTTAAGCTGGTCCCAAAATAGCACGTTCCTTTTTGGGTAGAGTTAGGTTTGCAGCTGTTGTCTCTATCTGTTGTCTCTGAAGAAAATTTTAACATTAAGTGTTGCTGACGTCAATTTTTTTCTTTTTTTTACAGCTGATGTGGGCTTTGCCCCTGACAGAAGTTATTTGGTTCTAGCTCTGAGTTTGGAAGAAGTTGGTATATAGATTTTCCCCTAACTTTCAATTGATGTGTTTAGCTTTAGTGGGAGTAATACTATCACTTAAACCATGTTGTCGTCTCAAGGAGTTTTGCTACATCCCTATGGAGTGCCAATGATTCTGCCGGCAGCACCATACTTCGCTGGACTTGTTCAGGTAATGCAAGGCCGCTTCCAACAAGCAACTTAACTCTAGTGCACTTAGAGCAATAATTGGAATTTTTATGGTTGAGAAAGCAAACACTTTTAATACAGGCAAAAGCTCTCATGTAGTCAGTGAGAAGACAGTAGGAAATCAAAAAGATGGATCACCCTAATCTGTGTATTGACATCTCTCATGGCTGAATAAATGGTGTAGTTGAGCTATATTTGCTTGTATTGATTTGTCTGCTGTTTAACATTCATGCCTTTGCTTCACGAGGTTGACCACAGGGCAGAGGATTTGCTATCCATTCTAGGTTTCTGAGGGAGTCAGCATTCCCACGGCAGGTCAGAAGACAAAGTAACTTACCATGATGTGTTTAGGTTAAGTGTTTTAGCACAGCAGATAGGAATAGTGTTAAATATGCATTAATTCATATGTTACGCGTCACACGGAATGAAAAAGGGGTTGTGGTTTTGTGTGTCTAGAAATACATCACCTGCAAAGAATATTTGTACACATCCTATTAATTCCTTTGAGCCCCCAAAGTGTAAGATCTTGCTGCAGGGCAAGAGTTCTGTATATTTAGGAGTCAGCTGGCAACACTAGGTTGTTGTTGTGTTTGCTTTTGCTTTTATTTTATTTTTATCAAAAAGTGGTGCTACTGCAGTTTCTACTGTTAGACTTGGGATTTTTGATAGATCGTGCAGATGCTAATTAAACAATAAGTATCCTGTTGTTTACAGTATTAGAAGACATTAGGAAAAGTCCAATAACATTTCTAACACTGATGAAATTGTCCCATCTGAGTGGCAGCAGTTAGATATTGTGCATTAACAGGGTCAAGACACACACAGGTGTCAGGGCATTTCTGTGCTGTGCTAGTGAGGGAGAGGGAAATTTTCATTGTGCTCCTTTACTGCAACTCTTTGCTGACACAGAGGGGCAATCACAGCATGAAACAGGTGGTTTTCCATATAGGTCCCTTCAGTAATAGAAGACTGTGGGTTGTGTTCTTCACTTCAGGCTTAATATCAGACACATATGTCTAAAATAGAAATATAGCATTGCACAGTGGCCATTATCAGGTATTGGGAAACTGTGTCTTGTGGAACACGCAAGCTGAGGCTGCTTTTTATGCAGTGAGACGCATCAAGCAGGCCTTCATATCCATTAGAATTTGGGGGTGAAGGTCGGACGCTGGAGCTCAGTCAGACCCTCTGCCATCCTGTCCAATAAATAATTACAAGCAAATCGTGCCTTTCACTCTATGCTGATTGATGTTGAAATTGCTTTTGAAAGTTCTCATAAGTTCCTGTTATAGATTAAGTGCCGGTGTAGGAAAAATAACTGCACCCAACTGAAATGGGTGAATGTAATCAGGTTTAATGGACTCGAGAGCTTGTTGGGAATTAAATAACTATTGATTTGTTGGAAAGTTGCTGTCATTACAAAATGCTACTCTGGACGCATTATCCAAGCAGATAGATTAGAAGAAAGGGCCCTTTGAAAATTTGGGATGCCTTATTTCAATCTCTTTCGTCTTCATTCTTTCCTTAGAAAGATACATCCAGGCCTGTGTTACTCCTTTAGCATAGATCTAAAATAGTCAAGTAATAAGAACTGCTGAAGAAAAAATCAAATTATGTAGTACAGATGCAGTTGAAAAGTACTAGTTGTATGAATACTTCTGTAGTCTCTTGTCTTTTCTGTCCCTGGTGTCAAACCTGAAAATGGCATTTTGGAAACAAAGCACACATTTGTGTTATTGTCCTAAAGAGTGAATTACAGCATTAAATGGTCTGACCAAATTGTCCCCCAAGATTTTACCTGCATTTACAGTATCTCTGGTCAGCTTATGTTTGTTTTTCTCTTGGAGCAAATCTAAGTATCCAAAATAAATAATGCAAAGGACATTTGATAGGAATATTTATATCATCCTCTTCTAAGCAGTAATTACATAACATTCAGAACTTTAATGGAAATTTTCTTCAAAAATATGCCTTGATGAACTGATTATGTAAATGGTTTTTTTCTGGGTTGCAGGTTGAGAACCACAACCCTGAAATATTTTTTAATATGAAGCAGTTTTAATGTTTTATAGTCTTATAAGATGCTGATTTGTTTGTTTGCATGAATTTCTACAGAAAATAGGTATACCTCTGATCAGGGATTCCTCATGATTTCCAACTGGGTTTATTCTAAGATTGCATATGAAAGCAGTGTAGAGTATTGCCTAGAGATCTGGGGGACTGTTTTGGGAGGTTTTTTTGTGGTTCGTGCGTGGTTGAGCAAGAGAGATCTCTGTGGAGCAAAGTTTGTCTTCAGAGGTCCTGCACCTTCAAGTGCTGTGTTATTTTACTTAATGCTGTGTGTATGCAGCCTGCTCCAACCTCTCCTAAATTCATCAGTAAACCCTGCCATGCATCCTCTGCTTACTTCTGTCACACCTCTTGTTACGGAGCAGTGGAATGTTGAAACCTGGGACAAACAGAAAAAGGGTGGATGCTGTGGGTACCTCTCTGGACACACCTTATACAAGCAGCCATGTGCATTTTCCTAATTGCATGTGTTCTATTAAGGAGATTTGTATTCCTTTCACTGAGATGATGTGTTTGAGTGAGATGATGGAAAGTGAAATGCTTGTGTTCTTGGAGAGACAGAAGGTCCTGGGTTACAGAGATGTTGATGTGTATCAAATTATGTTAAATATACACGCAAACTTATTTTCCAGTAAATAAATATACCTTAAACTTATTAGAATGATGGCCTACGACTTAGTAGCACGTTTTTAAATGAGAAAATATATTTTCTTTTTCCTTCCCTTCTCCTGGGTAAAACTATTTGAGGAAAAAAAAATCACATGAAAGTACAAATAATGCATAAATAGTTTAATGCCTCCTGTGGGTGGGGAGATATTTTCTGCCTTGGCACAAAAGACCCACTGGTGGCTTCACGGGCTGTCACAGCTCCGCTGCCACGAGGAGCCAGGCAGGGACTGCAGTGCAGCCACTGCGTGTGCTGAGGGCAGCAAGTCCCACAAAGCTGTCCTGCTGCTTCCCCTGGCAAGGGAAATAAAAAAAATGCCATCTAGGATTAAGTGTTAATCCAGTAAGAGATTTCTTATCCTGCCCTTGGTCCCCATCCCAGTTTAGTCATTTGATTCCCGAGGGGGAGCCCTTATGTCCGGATAAGCAGTGGAGTCAGGAGGTGTCGGATGGCAAAGGTCCATCTGCCTTGGCCAGGGTGTGGAGCGTGGACGAGTGGCTGTGTGCTCCCGTACCATCTTACAAGTTCTTAGAATAAATGTCAAACCAAGCTCCAGTTGTCATTAAATTGCAAAGTTTGTTGTTTTTTTTTTTTTTTTTAATATTTTGAAAACACACATGCAATATATAACGTTTTAATAATGGATGCTAAATATTTTATTACATGGCGGGGTTAGGAAGCTCCATTTCCATTTAGCAGAGAAAGAGGAGTTCATAGGCATTATTATAAAAGTTATTAAAGTAGAAATTGCTTAGATTTTTCAGTAAACTACTGGAAAGCTCTAGGACAGACAGTTCTATTTAATAGAAAATGTGGAACTTGTATTTATAAGATTATAAAGATGGGATTATTTATGAATATGGTCAGTATTTTTTTAAATATGCTTTTATTTTAACATAGTGACCAGAAAAGTTCTAAGAGTTCTGAGGCTTTAAGCTTGTGTTCATTGTTAAAGAATTCAGACAAGTAAGCTAAAACCTTTTTTTTTTTCCTGCTTTTATTTGCCTGTTTATTTATGTAGTGGTAACGGATTGTAGTGGTTCGAGAAGGAAAATAGAAAATAGGCTGGTGATTAACTATTTCAATATATTGGGAATTACTGTACTTTTAAGTACATCATTCTTAAGCTTAGATTTTATTTTTTTTCCTGCACATCAGATTTTCCATAACTGGTGAACCGGTGTGTTTGACTGACAACTGAAGAACTGGTAATGTGGAGACTGTTCCATTTTATTTTAGGGCTGAGAGAATTGCCTAGAATATGCTGTGAAAAGTAGTGGTGCAGACTTCATCACGGTGCCATCACTTTACCCATCTGGAAAATCCTTGTTTTAGTGCCGTGTTGGGAAGTGCTAGCAGTGGGTACATTCTGAATGCTTGTAGGTGTTAGTGTGTTAGGCTACCTGCAAAATCACACTTGCATTCCGGCACTCCAGTCTTGGGGAATGTTATGGATTTGTTGTGTCACCTTACATGACAAAGGCTTTTGTAGCTCGGTAGGTTCTATTTGAATAATACATTTGAAATAGCAATGAGGAGAGGTTTTAATTCTTCCAGTGTTGCCTGAAGTGGCATATGGTTGTTTCTGTTGGTTTTAGATTATGATCTAGTGGAAAGCAGAGTGTAATTTCTGTTTACTTTGGCTGAATTGCCTCTTTGAAATGCAGTAAGGAGATGATTTAGCTTAAATGCAGATTTATTCTGGCTTGATTGTGTTGTTCTGTCTCTCTCTCTGTTACTAGTGCTGCACTCCCAGTGCTTTGTGAGTGGAGGATGAATGTTTCACTATTGCAATCACTTTTCATCTGAGTGTGTATCTTCTCTCGGTTTTGAGAGAACACATCTAACATTTCTTCTCTCGGTCTGAGAGTTGCAAAGTTTTTCTCCCTGTTGTATCAAAAGTGCTTTTAGCACATGTAAAGTGCTGGTGTTAGTGATGAATATAGTCTGTGTTACTTTGATAACTGAAAATTTTTGTAAGCAATGTTTAAATGTTTGGAAATAATAGAATCATAGAATTGTTTCTTGGAAAAGACCTTTAGGATTATCAATTCTTACTCTTAACCCAGCACTGCCAAGTGCAACATTAATCCATATCCTTAAGTGCCACATCTACGCTTAATTTTTAATTTACCCTTTTTAAATACCTCCAGGGATGATGATTCAACCATTTCCCTGGGCAGCCTGTTCCAGTGCTTGACAACCCCTCTCTAACATCCAATTTAAATCTCCCCTGGTACAACTTGAAGCCATTTCCACTTGTTCTGTTGCTTGGGAGCAGAGCCTGACCCCCACCTGGCTACAACCTCCTTTCAGGAAATTGTAGAGAATGAACCTCCTTTTCTCCCGGCAGTGAGCCCCCACTGCTTCTGGTGCTCCAGCCCCTTCCCCAGCTCTGTTCCTTTCCCTGGACACGCTCCAGCCCCTCAATGTCCTTCTTGTGGTGAAGGGCCCAAAAGTGACCCCAGGATTTGAGGTGTGGCCTGAACAGCGCCCAGCACAGGGGTCGGTCACTGCCCTGGTCCTGCTGGCCGCACTGTGGCTGATACAAGCCAGGTGTGATGGCCACACACTGGATCATGTTCAGCACCCCCAGGGCCTTTCCTGCTGGGACCCTTTGCAGCCACTCTGCCCCAGCCCGCAGCTGCAGGGGCTTCTGGTGGCCAAAGAGGACTTGGGCCTCTTGCTCCTCTGGCCACTGCTCTCGGCCCAGCCATCCAGCCTGGCCAGGGCCCTCTGCAGAGCCTTCCTGCCCTCCAGCAGGTCCTTAGTGTCATCCTCAAACTTACTGAGGGGACATTCAATCCCTTTGTCCAGATAATGGATAAAGATGTTAAATAGAGCTTGTCCCAGTACTGGAGCCCTGGGGAATCCCTGCTGGTGACCTGCCCCAGCTGGAGGCAATTCCACTGCCCACTCTGGGCCTGGCCATCACCCAGTTTTCACACAGAGCACTGCACCCATCCAAGCCATGAGCAGCCGGTTTCCAGGACAGTTCTGCAGGAAATCATGTTTGGATAGACACATCCAGAGCCTTTCCCTCATCCATTAAGCGGGTCACCTTAGGAGGAGATCAGGTCAGCGAAGCAGGACCTGCCTTTTTAAACCCGTGGTGGCTGGGCCTGATGGCTTCGTTGTCCTGTATGTGCCTTTTGATGGCACTCGAGATGATCTCCTCCATACAATTTTGGATTAAATTGTTTTTCCTTTTAATCCACGGAGCAAGCAGTGTAGCCAATAAGCATTGTTGGTGAAACCTGCCAGCTGCTCAAGAGGCTGCAGACAGCTTGAAAGTATTTGGTTACTGCTGTTGCAAGAGTTTATTTTCTTTTAACTTGCCTTTATTTCTTGCTAATAAGTGCAGATCTCATCAAATACCTGGTGAGTGAACCCACAAGGGCAAGAGGGAGGGTAATGACATAGAATGCCTTTCCCATTGACCAAAAAAACAATTATAATAATAAGAATAGCTTATCTAAATGGTTTTAGTTTAGCTAAGAAACAAGTGGTTGTTCTGCCCTCCCATCTGCATAGTTTTTTCTCACTGCCCTTTCTTTCGGAAATCAATGGGTGACATAATTCCAATGAGTATGGCAACACTGTGTTACCTCTTTCACCCTTATTCTGCCAGCTCAGTTTATGCCGTGTTATAGTCAGGGCTTCTTTCATCTGACACTCAACAGGCAGATTGTTTTTCGTTTTCCACTTTTCATGTAACATCAGTATTAGTGAATTTTAGATATGATGATCTATAGTTAATGGTCGCTAGCTTGTGTGTTGGATAATACACCCCAACAGAGTATTTTAGTATGGCAAAAACTGGGTTGATCCGTGCCTTTCTGACTGCAGGGGTTTTCAAGTGGAATAAATACAAGAATATTTGAGTTTGTAGGAAAAACCCTAATTTCTAGAGATGAAATAGTTTTCATTAGGATACGTTCTATTTATTTTTTTGTCCCCTAAGTAAGACAAAGCTTTTAAGATTTGGATTCTGTGTAAAAGCAGATTGTTTAATTTGACTACTCCAGCTAGAAGCCAGCAAGCTGATACTGCTGTTTCCGAGGATCTGGAATTTCAGCTGATTTTTTTCTCTTTTCTGACTCATGCATAATCATCAGTAATAAAACTTCTGATGGCCAGATTATGACAGGAGATACAACTTTGAAGTTCTTTTCCTTTCAGTAGAATGATTCACAACTGATATAAAAATATGCTTGTACATCTAAATATAGAACAATCATTTTAATGGAGTTTGCTTGGATATTTCACCTATTTACCCCTGATAAGTTATCTTGTATTACAGAAGCTATTGTTAGAAACCTAGTTCAAATACATCTTTTGGTCTGTCTGCTTACTTGCTTTTTTTAACTGAGGTGTGTAGGTAACTGTTTGCTCAGACCTGGTTTCAAAGAGGGTGTTGTAAAAACATATGAAATGTCTATTTCAGTAGATCAGGTTGCGCAAAAAATATGTTAAGGACATAGTTATTTCAAGTATAAGTACTTTCACCTGAACTAATTGGGAATTGCATTTAACTGGTCTATTGCTACCTAAGGGTGGTGGAACCACACCTGGCAAATATTTGACAGTCAGGTATCTCAGATATCACAGATTATTTGGAAAATTTTGATGGTTTTTTTAGTGTAGTGACCGGTCATGAACACTGTGAATAGATAATTGGAAATTAACCCAGGTAAATTTTCTGTATCAGACTTTCTACACAGGTTTCACAAGATTCAGATTATTGTGGATTAGGGTAAATTCTGATATCCTGGTTCCTCTTCTTTCTCTGGGGGACAGATGCATGAGCTGGAGAGCTTGGAGAATGACTTAATCCTCCCAATTCTGATAGGTTTACTAAATCAGTATAGAATGGAATTTCTTTTTTAAATCTACGTATTATTTTGTTGCTGACCAAGCTGAGAGGAAAGTAGAAGTTTCTTGCCTGTATATTAGGAGTCAGAATGGTTCATGTTCTCATTTTATCTGAGGCCTCGAACTAAATAAAACATGGTGTATTTCAAGGAATGTTATTCATCAAGGAAAGTTAGTCAGAGTTTGATAAGTATCCTACTGTAAAAGCAACCTATTTCTTAAGATAAAGCTAAAAGTACTCAAAGCAGTGAACTGATCTGAACTATGCTGATTTTATATTGTTTTGGGTTTCTTTTTTTTAATTCTGAGCGAGTTAAATATGACGAAATGCTTATTATCCCAAGGCTTTTTCATCTTATAGATCTGGAAGTACACTTTCGTTGCATCTCTGTTCTCACTTTGCCATATTATTCCAAAGCATGCAGTGGTCTCCAGTTTGCTAATTAGCAGCATTTAAAAGTCCTGGAGGAGAACATGGCAGGTTCTTTATGTATTGGTTTACTATGATAAATGTCTGTGACACTTTGCTTTTGCCGTACCATTTTAATGTATAGCAGATTCAGTAAAATGCATCTCCAGACATCTTTAGACATGTAAGCTTCAAAACATCCAACCCAGGCAAGAGAGCGCTGCCAAAATGCAAATACAAGGGTTTCTCTGTAAATTACCAGCAGCTGTGCAGGTACACATCAGCTGTCTTTATTTGCACTGACAGTGATACTGAATACGAGCATGTTTCAAACACTTTGAGAACAAATCATATTGACACTTGAAACCAAGAAAGAGAAAAAAGGGAATTTCCAAGCATTTTACATCCATTCTAGAGAAAACCTTAGAATTATGTTAAATCAGAACCTAAACAAGGGTGAGCATTCCAAAGAGAATAGTCAGAACAAGTTTAGAAAATAACAGTAAAGCTTTTTAAAAGCTATAGCCCTGTAGTTGGTTAAAAGCAAGATGACATTTAGTTGAGAAATAAAAGGTGACTAGAGGTGAGGGAAAGCACATCTTCCTGCATTTGTGAATGATCCTGGAGATAATAATACAGAATGAATCATTCTTTCTTTCCCTGCTAGCCTCAGTGTGGTGCTGACTTGAGTGAATTAGCAAACCTGAGAAGTCCTTTGCTACTCCCTGGAGATAACTTTGCTCTGTCAGTGTGGCTCAGGGGGTTCAGCTTAGCTGGATGCTGAACAGGGTCTGTACGATGGGACCTGCTTCAGATATGTGCAAGCAAGTTTGAAGGTGTTTACCCTCAATGCGAAATTGTTCCTTATTCTCTAAGTGTTGGAGATGTATTTAATGTGTACAGGATTTGTGTTGATGTTATTTTTTGTGAGATTTGGTTTAGCGCTGACCACCTTTTTAGTTTTTGTTTGTTTCTCTGATTTATTCGATCTTGCTTATGCAAAAAGGTTTTAGAGTGCACTTTTTAATTAAGAAATTAAGAAATACAGAACAGAGTGTTTTGAATGAAATAAGCTCACTTTTGTTAGGATTTCTTTCTCTTTGACTTGGAATTGTACTGAGAAATGCTATATGAATAAATTTTAAAATGAAATTTCATCTTGCTAGCAGTTGAGGTACAGAGAGAAAGTAATCCTCTACAATTGTATTTCAATGCTTGGTTAAAATGAAAATATTTTCACTTCAGTTAGTAAAAAAACCCAACAAAGCAAAAAACCCCAAAAATATGAAAACTCTTTAGAGCCATCAAAAACCACTAGGATGGAAGAGGATTCTGTTTGTATACAAAAACCAGAAAAGGCAAATTCTTAAGAAAGCTATGAGGATTGTTAACAGAACCTCAACAAAGTTTGATTCTATAGAGGCTGAGCCATACTTGAAAAGGTCTGATCCTCAGGATCTTAAATAATTTATATTTTGTTATGCATTTGTAGCAACTAATTACTGCAAAGTGGATTTTGGGTTTGTGGTACCTGGAAAGTGTCCTATATTGGAAAGCCGTCTGTTCAGGTCCATGCTATAGAGAGCAGGGGTTCATTGTTTGATCTTCATTCCAAGGAAGATTCCTTGCAGAAGTGCAGCAATCTTTTCTACCTTGTCCTGAGATACAACCAGGAGAATGAACAATCTAACGTGTTCTGTTGTGACATGTCACGCAAGAGTCTGCTCTGAGAGGAGCATGGAAAACACAGCACCAGCTTTCCTCTCACTGAGGGAAATGAAGTGCAATTGGAGCAACCCCTCCTTCTGGAACACAGGAATAAATTACACTTCTGATTATTACTTTTTTAAAAATCTTGCATCCAGATGCTGAGCTGTTTGCGGGGGGAGTGGGGGTGTTTCTCTCTTTTTTTGGCCTTATGTCTAAAGCCAGAAAAAAGCAGACTTGAAATCCTGAAACTATCTTAAACTGTGACCAACTCTTAAAAAGCTATCTTCCATGTTCTCTCTGTCTTCTCTTTTCATTTAAAACAGAAATATGTCTCACTTTTACTACCCAAATACAAGAGGATTTGAGGCCAGGTGAAACACAGCAGCTGGGGTTAGGCCCGCTTCTTAAAAGACCAGCCAGTCTTCGGCAAATTGCTCTTTCTACTCATTTTTCTCTGATCAACTCAGCTGTGATGTTTCCCATTCATTTCAAAAAAGTGTGTGCAGAAATGACTCAGTGTAGTTCCAAGTTTGTTTACTTGTTCAGAATCTTAAATATAAAATTAAGGCAAGCATTGCCTGTAAGGATTTACTTCTGGATATTTCTAAAGGTTACCTGAAGTTGTCGACATCCAAAGAAATTTTTCAAAACTGATCATTCTGTAAGAAAAGGAATAGATGGATTGGTTTCATTATGGCACTGGTCAGTCAGCGTGTCCTGGGAAAGTGTCCTTCCTGGCTCCTGGGGTGCCTTATTTTGTAGACTGAAGTTGTTGAAACCCACTCAAACCTTTCAAACGCTGCTGTTACAGGAAAGGAAACCCACCTATTGCAGGATTCTCTGAGTAGCATTTTTAACTGACATACTGTGCTGGATTGACTGAAGCAAGTACATGGTCTTTTTAGTGCAGAGATGAATGTTTTTATTTTTATGCCTTCCTCCGTGGAGGAACAGTTAAAATCAGGCAGAGGGAAATGTAGCAGATGTTCATGCACATTTCCCATCTGAAAATGCCTTCCACTGGCCAAGACGATTGTTAGGCACAATTAAGCCCAGTGTATACATCCTGTACTGCCAAGCCAAGGCTGCTGAGGATGTTCCCAACAGGGGAGCACAGGTTTGGAAAGAAGGAAGTTCATGTGAATTTTGATCTGTGGTAGGTTTTGGAGCGCCACTGTGTGAAAAACAAAGGAGACCTGGCTGACAGCTCAGGGTCTGTGCCCCCATGTGTCCTTAAGATGCAGCTATACTACATACAGCTGTAGATTTAGGAGACACCTTCAGTCCATGAGCAAATTTCATGTGCATTTCAAGGACGCTAACACTTAAAATCTGATTTTTGAGAGGCATTTGGTGTAATGTTGCCAACTGACTTTAAAACTTGTGATGTTTCGCCTTGTAATGTTCCACATTCAGTGTAATTGTCAATGTAATCAGCTTTATGATGGCAAATCTTCATGATGACTGCAGGGATATATTTTTTGCATATTATGTCTGAAATGTGAGTTACTTTTTGATTTCAGAGGTATAGTGGTAGTGAAGGGAGGAAGGCACTGCAGACTTTTGAACTCATGTATGAAACGTTTATGCAGAGAGTGGAATTTGTCATTTCCAGTGATGTGATAGCATCTACTGTTGAAAAAGACACTGAGAACCAAATGCTCTTATATTTTGTGATTTGTATTGTAATTGAACCCATTAGGGTTGGCCATTCTGGAAAAGCATGCTTTCCTGGCAGAAAATTGCAGTGATTGACTATTTTTGTTGTATCAGAATATTATACAGACGTTGTGAAAGTGCGCTGACCTAAAAATGTCAGTGGGTATTTCATATCAGTCTCCTTTTGTGTTGTGCTTTGTTTTGTTTTTTTTCTAGGGTGGGGAGGGGCAACACAAAAATGAAAGACAGACTTTGCTTTTCTGTTGTGTAATGCCTGGCTTTTAATAATGTAAAAAGCTCTGTGCCAGGTCTGTAAACAGAGTCTGTAAGTTCTGGGCAGCCAGCAAGTCTTTTCACTGAAATATGCAAGAGAATTCTAAACCAAACCTCTTTCTTATTCCAGTCTTATTTTCCTGTAATAAGACACAAATCTGCAAAGGGTGTTTCCCTGCCCCTCTGGCCTTAGTTCTCCATACAATGTTTTTGTTAACTTCCTCTTTAGATAGATGTAAGTTGGGTTTAATATCTCACGTTATTTTTACTCATGTCAGCAAGAGGGTGACACTTGTCCTGAGTCTCATGTGCAGATGATGAGACACAGTTACCTGTATTTGATAGGGAGAAAAAGTGGGACTCCACTCATTTTCTGGAAAACATGATTTGTTCCTGCGAGAGAATGTTTCTTAAATACCTCTTTGTTAGTCCACCGGAACGGATGGAGTTCTGCAGAGCGCCTGGAACCTTGCTTGACACAGCATATGGCCTTTATATGTGCCTAAACATTATTCAGTGCGTGGTAACTTGTGGTGGCAATGTGTTTATCTCTGGTGCTCCTTCTCAAGAAGCATTGTCTTGTTTAAGTGGCTGTGAAATGTACTTTTTATATGCTGTTCTGCGGTCATCTTGAGGTCGGTATAATCCTGGCTTAAGGTGTCTGGCTGCAAATTTATCATTTACATTATTATTGGTTGGTTCTTGCAGAACCAAGCTTTTTTTTTTTTTTTAATATATAAAATGGTTTGTCTCAAAGAATAATAGCAAAATGCTGAGAAAGGTATTTTTATTGTCTTGGTTCCAGTAAGAAGTGGAAGATCAAGGAGGGCAGAGGTGATGCTTTAAGTCTTATTTAGCATGGGAGAGATTATTTTGAAATATTAATAAATGTGTAGCATTGTGCTTCTAGATAGGAGGGATGAGAATTTCTGGTTTACATTTTCGCTTTGTTAGTTGAGTGCTTTGTAGAGATTTTCCTCCCTGGAGTTCCGTAAGTCAAGATCAGATACCTGAAATACTTAAAAGTAGTTCTGGGTCAGAGCCAGACTATGTAATTATTAAAAGCTGTGTTTCATAGCTTTGTTTGTTTTTGAGCACTTCTTTTCTGACACAGCAAAATAATCTAAAGCTTCATTTTCTTGATACCATTCTGAAGACTTTTTTAATGTACAGTTTTTCTCAGTGTTTGGCACTCTTGGTATTCTATGTACCTCTACTATTTCTTAACATATCTTTTAGAAATTTTTTTTTGGGGGTTTTTTTATGTAATTTAAAACACTACTCTGTTACTAAATGGCACAACCTCTTCTAATCTTATTAATTAAAATTATCTTCTGGTCAACGTTCTTCCATTCCTTTGCAAAAAAATATGATCCGGCATCCACATCACAAAAATAGATTGTGAGTCGGGAATCAGATACCTTCAGAAACAGATCCTGGATGTATTTTTAAGGAACACTGCGTGCTAGCAAGCATTTAAAGTCTTTCTGGAATTATTTCTTGAGAATGATGCCTGTTAGCTCTTGAGGCGGTTCTCACACGTACTGCCTAAGTGGTGTCTATTTTACTCTCTGACCTAATGACTAAAGCTAAAGAATTAATTTGTCTGTGAATATACTGATACTATTGCATTGTCACTATTTGTTAGGTTTACCACTTTGTTCTCTGTGTGCTTCCATAATTCTGCTTCACCACTGAGTTTCCTTTAAGGGGAGGATAAAAGTTTTAAATTAAGAAAGGTTGTTGTTGTTGTTTTTATTTGCGAAATAACAGTTGTGATTCAAGAATATGATAAAGTCATTAATGTTAATTACCCTGCACACCTTTTTTGGGAAAAACTAGTGTATGTACTTTGTGAATTTGTTTAACAGTAAGCTTTTGTACTCTAACAGGAGAGGAGACTTTGATTATATATTACCCACTGCAGAAATAGAAAAATCAAATTGAATGTGATATGGTTCTTTTTCTCTCTGTGTCTCAGGGCAGAACACTTTGTTAAAAACTGATTCCACACTCTTCAGTGAAAGCCATTTCTGTAATGTAACAAAACCTGAGGGGTTTTCGTTATCTTTTATTATTATTGTTATTATTTTTCACTTTCAGAATTAGCAAGTCAATGTATACATTTATACACAGAATTTTTCTTGCTGTGAAGAGGGATTTCCAGTTCACAGGTTCAAAGATGTTCAAGCCAGGAAGGATCATTATTATAATTCGGCCTGTCCTCTTCAATGTATATGCTACAGAACTCCTCTTGGAGGCTGGCTTAAAGCAGACCTTTTGGAAGATATTTAATCTTGTTTTAAACATCCAAGTAATTTTGGTTCCCTCAGTTTCACTGCTGCCCTACTGAACTGTTTGCATGTTTAATTACCCTTGCAGTTTGGACATTACAGGGCTCTATTTCTCTTTACTTTTGCTCCTGGCCACTGTTTCCTGCTGTGTTTTCTGTCTGTGGGATTAAATATGCAAAATATCCTCAAACAAATGAGGAAGCTGTTGAAGTGTTCTACCTCCTAGAAGAGATGTATATCAAAGACATAGAGGAAAACAGGGGAGGAAGAAACCTTGTGGAATCACATAATCTGCTTTTCTGCCTGAAAGCAAGATCAACTTTGCCTGTGTCATTCCTGAGAGACATTTGCTGAGCCCATTCTGGAACGACAGGGACTCTCTAACCTCTGCAGGCATTTTACGCTTGCACTGGAGGGGTTTCTTTTCCCCAATGTCTGAGTTAAAAATCTTTTCTTGTGTAATTTAACCTCCCACTGTTTTATGGAGAGTGGGCATACAAAATGTATTATTTCCACCCTTCTCCTGGTGGGCCATTATCTACCTAAAGGTAGTGATGTCAACCTCGGCCTTCTCTCCTTGTTGTAGGGCAATCCTCATTCCTTCAGTGTTCCCTTCTGGAGTTTGTCTTAGTCTCCTACAGTTGTGAGCAATTATGGGTAAGGTTTTTAGATAAGCAGAATTATTTAGGTATCTGATTTATTATCTTGAGAAGAACATGTATGAAGCATAACTTTGCTTCAGATACCTGAAAGTGGAGTAGGAGGTAATAAAATGTTGCTAGTAGATACAGATGTATGTTGGGGAGGAGAGGTGAGAGTTAACAGTAAGTCATGAGACACAGAGCACTGTGAAGGATGAGTTTATTTTGCTGTTATTAAAAATTTCATTTCAGGATAATCCCTCTGAGACTTAACACGTTATTTTAAGAAAAGCTTCCTAGAGCAGCAGTAAACAAGACACAGTACAGTAGGTTCAAACGATTCAGAAATGTTTGGATTTTTTTTAAACATCCCATTTATTGAGTCTGTTTCTAATACAGTGCTGAAAGAAACAGCAATCATGTTGCCTATGTGTTTGCAAAGAGTGACATTTGTAAAGTAATCTATTTAAATAATCAGCACTCTGAAGCCTTGTCTGCCATTTTTGGCTGTCAAATTTTGTGAAGTAGGAGGAAAAACGTTTAAAGCACAGGCTAGCTCTTTACTGATTTTTGCATATCCCTTCTTCAGCAGCTCGGCTGAGGCTTAATTTAGAGGTGCTGCTGCATGTGTGACAGTATCTGTTTGTGTGCATGGCTTTGGCAAAGCACCCTGTGCCTCTGGATGTCCCAACAACAGGAGCATCCCATGCTTCCATCCGGATTGGTTTGTTGACATCAGTCTCACGATGCCCCCACCCCCGTTACTACAGAAATGCAAGAGCAACCTTGTTTTACTGCATCGCCTGTACAGTAATGTAGGGCATGGTTCGATTCTTGCAGTCACAGGGGTGGCTTTTTGCACGAGTACCATGTTCAGTCACACCCACTGTCTGAGGGGACACCAGCGCTGAAATCACAGCAGAAAGGCACAGATTTGGATACAAGAGAAGAGAAACGTAGTCTCCTCTGTAACCTCAGCACCATGGGTAATGATCATGGTGTGTTATTTCTAGGGATAACTGATTATATTAAAGGCAAAACAGCAAACAAAATGCATGTGGGTGACCCTTGTGTTAGCTGACCTTAATTTTCCCTTGATAATCATCACTGTACTTACAGAATTCCTGTCTTAAATATACAATTTCTGCTTTTTTTTCTTTTTAATTTGTGGAGATAGGTGGCAAAATATAAAGTATGAATACACCAATTCTTCAGTTCTCCTAAAGCCATAGTGCTGTAAAGTCTTATGCTGCAAATTGTAATTAATCCATATTTCATTTGACAGCCTTCAGTAAAGAAGCATTTTGACATGTGTGTAGCAATATTCCTGTTCAAGGAGGCACTGAAATTACAGTAAAGCACATGCCGAAGTGCTTTCCTGCATTAGGATCCTAGAACTCAGTAGGCACAATCACATTTCCTCAAGTTTTCCCCTAGTGTTAATATTGATGATAGGATCTAAAACTCTGAAGCATGAATCAAAAATAGTCTGTGATCAGGAAAAGGCAGATAAGAGGTCATGGAAGAGAGAGATGACGAAACATAAGGTGAAGTGAAATAAATGAGCCTTAGCAAAGTGGGGTTTATTTGCCAGTTTTTATTTGCATTGCTTTGTGTAAAGTGACTCAGAACCCCCCATATGTGCCACATTTCTGCTTTGAGAAATCTTCTTGCCCTGAAAAAGAGCCTTAGGTTTTCTTCCTAATTTATTTACGAGAGTGTTAATGTGTTGAGGTGTGTGGAGCAGAAATAACCCTGTGAGCAAGTCAGGGTTAGTGAGTGATGGAAATGTGGTGGAACCTCACAGCCCTTCCTGAGGGCCTCCAGGTGACCATTGCCAAGTCTTGTTGTTGTAGCACTGACTGTGTAATTTCAGAGAAGAATGAGATCTTTCTCCCCTCTTACTGACCATCACTGGGGAGAGCTTGGAAAGGGTCCAATGTGGTAAGATATGTATAAAGATGAGAGTGCCTTTTGACTCCCTCCCAGACACAAAATACAGATACTAGAATATCTTTTAAAGAAATATTTGTAGAGTTAATTTGTCATTTTCTATTTATATCATGAAAGAACAGAGGGGACTATAATAATAAGGCTATGATTTCTTCTGCTTTGGCTTCATAATGATGAACAAGATTTTACTAATTAAAACTGTTGTATTATATGAATGGCTTTAAACTGAAGAAGGGCAGGCTTGCGTTAGCTATTAGGAAGGAATTCTTCCCTGTGAGGGTGGGCAGGCCCTGGCACAGGGTACCCAGAGAAGCTGTGGCTGCCCCTGGATCACTGGAAGTGCCCAAGGCCAGGCTGGATGGGGCTTGGAGCAGCCTGGGAAAGTTGGAATAGAAGGGGTCCCTGCCTGTGCCTTGTTTACATCAAGGGGGTGGAATGAGATGAGATTTAAGGTCCTTTCCAACCCAAGGCATTCTGGGATTCTATCCATATAATCTTTCTGCAGTTTCTTTTTTTCCCTGTGATTTACCATCCTCCCCAGTCCTGTGGTTTATGCATCAATGCCTGCATAAATAGGAAGTGATCCTTGTAATGTGGACAAAATCATGAGTGGAAGGCTGGAAACTCCTTTCAGTTTGCTTAATATGTTTTATATTTTGTCTCATGCATATATGGAAGGATGCCTGTGTCTTTAATTATACGAGAGTTTTCTGTCTGGAGCATTTGGGTAGAGTCCTGTTTGTCTTGGAGCCTAATATGGATCATGTATTTTCATTTCATGAAAGTTATCACAGCTGATTTCATCCTTTCAGGGACAGATTTTGAGCTATTTACACGTAGTATAAAATTAAAATACAATAGTGACGCTTTGTGGGAGACTTGTGATAAGGACTTGCATGTAGTTTTAAATTCTGTGGATAGAGGGAATGCAGGCATGTTTCTTTAAGTTTATATCTAGATTATGAGCTATTTTGTAAAATAAAAAATCTGCTTGTTAAGATAATAGAATACTTGATGATTGAAGATTGTAGTGAAGTATCTCAGTAAGGTAGAATTTACAATGATTTTAAAACTAGCAAAGATTTGGTAGGTGCTTAAAAATTACCAAAAGACTCTTTATTTCAGGTGGTGTAGGCATGATCTTTTTGTATTTGCCATGTTTATCATCCCCAGTATGTGCTTAAATCGTGCTCTGTACTCACTGAAGCTTTGCTGAAGGACGTCAGTCAATAGTTACAAAGCTGTCAAAACACTTTTCCCTAAGTTGAATTTACACAGGCACCTCAAGAAGAAATTAATGAAGTCTTGTTTCACTGCACATGTGTAGCCATTTTTAATAAACTTTTAGGGATTTGAAGTACTTTCTGTGCAGTTGCATTTGTTTCTGGATTACAAAATGTATAAAAGCTTCGCCAGCCTTGGCACAATGAGGGGAATTGCAGTTTACAATTTTTTTGTGGCAAACATTCACTTTAGGTCGGTGATATGTGAATTTACTCGCTTATTTATTATAGCAGCGATAGATTATTCTCACTTCTACTTAAATTTGACAAGCTGCGCAGTGCTAAACCCTGCTAAAATGGTGCAAAGACCCAATTACATAAACTACAAAGGCATGCAAGAGTAAGCAAAGAAAAAACATATAAAAGGATTAAAGATCAAAAATAGAATGATTCCAGTGAAACTGCATTAGGAGACATCAGGCAGGAAAACATGAAAGAATTAGAGTATGAAGAACAAAGCTTTATAAAGCTTCTGAAAACTGGCAAACATATTTTTAACATTACTTCTGTTAACTCTTTATATTGGAAGGAAAATTATTTATTGGGAAAGTACATATTTTTCAGTGTTGTAATGAACTGCACTTGAATTGTGTTCTTCATGGGTTTTTATGGAGTTTGGGTTTCACCTGCAGAGTAGTGGTAGCTGGATTTAACCAAGGGTTTTAAAAGTAAGTTGTGTTTTTAATTTTAAATAATATGCTATGGAAGATTTAAGAATTGCAGGGTGAATTCAGTTTTATTCCTTCTGTAGCGTTAAACACCACCTTTCCAGACAATCCTTATTTTCTTACACCATAGATGTGGTGTCGCACCGTCTTGAGAGGGCTGAAAAATATTGCCACAGTCAGGAGCGACCAAGGCTTTTGGCCCTTACTTTTTCTCTCACAAATGACTATTGTGTAGAATTCATTTTCTTTGCTCAGGGAACTCAGAGAATGGATAAATGAAAAATAACCCTTGCAGGAATAAGACTTAATTCATTGCAATTCCCCCACGTTCCCTGGGAGAGCTAGACAAAGTATAGACTCCTGTAGTATTCCAAAAAGGCTTTCTGTACTTCCTACAAACAGGGTTTCTGCTGAAGTCAAGAGAACCGTGTCAGTTACTAATTCAGGTTATAACCACAGTAGGTGCAATGTCTTTTAACATCTAATTGACAATAGTGAGATGGCTTTCTTTAGATAAGTCTTCAAAATACTGCACAACTTTTGTATAAATCAACACTTGTCAAGTATTTTTGGTCAGCACTGAACCCCATTTCCGTAGCAATTCATCTGAACTTATTCTGCTTTTCCTTTCTACCTCCTGGCCCAGTTTGGGAAGGGGTGAAAAGAGTTGTGATTTTTTTTTTTTTCTTTTTTTTTCTTTTTTTTTTTTTTGTGGCAGCATTTCGTCCTTGTTGGGGTGCTGG
>VZRS01009608.1:496306-515037 GCA_013398055.1 Ifrita kowaldi | reverse complement strand
TTTTTTTTTTTTTAATCAGGGTGCTGGAAATGATGTAATAAACATATGCTTAATACATGTTTCTTGGTGTCTGCACTGTGTGCAGATTTTATGGACACAAAATACACACTTGAATGAAGCTTGGTGTGATCATATTATTATATTTTTTACAGTAAAATAGATATAAATAAATGTAACTGGAAAAAACCCACAAGAATGTATTTTCATTATGTGGGATTTCTGTTAGAGCTCAGCTAAATTGAAGAAATTACTGTTTTGTTAGTGTTGTGTCAGCATCTGCTTTTATATGTGTTCATATAATCAGACATCTTGTGGTCTGGTGTGTATCAATTTGTTCACTTGAAGCCATAAAGTACATTATTGTCACTGAGGGAGGTGCCATAACTGTGTGTAACACTGGAATTACCATCCCACCGTATTGAACAGAGCCCGTGCAGGAACATCATATGGTTATTGCAACCTAGGTGGTGTTTGCCTGTGATTTACTGCCAGGATATGTGTCTGAACACACAGCCTTTCTTCTTCCACCAGAGTGAAAAACAAAAGAAAAACTGAAACAAAATGTAATTTATTTCGGTACAGTTGAGAACTGGTCTTCGATGGCATGAGCAGACTGCCCCAGCTGAGTTTTGCCATCATCATGTACCTCGTGTTCTAAAATTGTATTACATGGGATAATGCTAGATTTTTAAATAAGTCAAAAGGCTGTTGGTAGTACAGAAACTTTTTGGGGTTCCATAGCTCACTGATACACTTGACTAATTCCCCCAAGGTGATCCCATTCTCTTCGTGCCTGAATCCCAAACTTCGGGTTGATTTCCTGAGGGTTAAAAGTTGTTCTTTTTAACACAGAAAAAGTGTTTGTGTTGACAAGCTTCCGAATTTAGACTATGTAGGTGATCTGTTTTAGGAAACAGGATGTATTATTCCTGGGAGAAAGAAACACACTTGTTCTCCAGCACGTGGGTGCAGGTGCTGGGAGTGCAGGTAGAGCTGCTAAGCTGGTAAGAATTCTTCCCCCCAAAATTTAATTCTTTTTCTTTGCATTAAAAAAAAAAAAAGTGTTGAAAGGGATTTTTTAACTGTCAGGTGAATGTTTTAAACAGTTGAGCCTCTTTATTTTCTGCAAAGGATCACTGTATTGTGTCTTTCTCTCTTTCTTTTTTCCTTCATAACTCTTGCCACAGGAGGAATTTTAGCCTTCCCTTCTGGCACAACACAGAAGTTCAGCTGCTTCTGCCATCATAAAGTGTACAAACCCAGCGAGGTCTTGAGGACAGAGATGTGAGGATCTCTCTTGGCTCTTGGAGCCCCAAAGGAATGGTGCAGTTCTGCCCCTTAGGTGATGGTCAGTACTGGGAGAAGGAGCAGCATCAGTGCCTCTGGTGCTGTGCTTGCAGGGACTCCTGGGCACGCTGATTTCTCACACCTTTAACAGACAGAAAGGGAGCCTCTCAACAGGTCACTTTTCCTGGCCACCTCCATGTCATTATTTTCAGAGCATTGGACGCTCTGAACTACATCTTATCCCATGCAGCTCCATGAGGAAGAGCAGGCAATTTTTTCCTTTCCCTTTTTCTCTCTGCCCACTCTCTCCCACAGATAGCATGTAAAGCTTTGTTGGGTTAGTGCTCCTGGTTAGCAGCACCAGGGATTAGTGTTATCTCTGGAATTGTTATGCGTGGGCCAGTGTTGGGTCACAGCCTCTCCAATGGCTGACTGGCAGGGGAATTCCAACACCCTGTGTATTTTCTAGAGATTTCAGCATTTTTACTGTGGATAGCCAAAGCCCACTGTATTTTCCCTTGGGAGGTGGGAGGACTGAGATGAGGTGAATATAAGAATAGGCAAGTTGGTACAGAAAACCAGAAACACACTTTAGTTTTCAGTCTGGTCTGCAGTTTCATACAAACCATATAGTAAAAAGTCAATTATAAAAACTTGGCAAATGAGGCAAAAAGCTTTTTCTATACTCACTGTTTAAGATCTTCAGGCTTCATAGCCAGTTCTCAGAATAGCTTACTACTTAGTTAATGTATTTGACCTAATGACCAAATGTGGCAACTTTATGAATTATGTATCAGTCTCTTGGGTACCAAACGGTGTGCTTTGGTTTTATTAAATCATTTCTGATTTGATTATCTTCATTAGATCATGCAGCAAGTTAATTTCTTCTGAATTTATTCTTTGGACTTTACAATTAAAAGATGCAAATCAAATTGTACAGTTCTCCTGTCTTCATTATGCTATCAGTGAGTTTTAGAATTTCAAATACTGTTGTAATGCAGCTTTCTTGTAATCTAAGAATAGAGGATCAGTGTAATACATGGATTATCAATTTCTGGACCCTGCATCTGTTCAGAAGAAGCATATTTCCAGACTCAGGAACAGCCGCAGTAGTGCATGAGGGACTTTTATATATTTCAACTTGCCAATTAGTAATACAGTGATGGTTTTCTAAGATGCATAAATCACACTTTTTTAACAGCAATATGACAACTTGCCTCAGGTAAGAATATCAGGATCTCTTAAAAAAGCTAAAGTTGAGCACTTCTGAAGTATGGGGTTTGTTTTCAAAATCAGCTGGGAGGTGATGTCTGAGGGTAGAGAGATACAAGTAGGAAATATCGACAAACACATGGAGAGTGGAGGCTTTGTGTGATTTTGATGTTCCCTGTGCCCTGCAGAGGTCAGTTGTCCATGTTACTGTTCAGTCCAAACAATCAACCTAAATACTGCAGCTGAACCCAAGGACACAGTGCATTTCATATCTTCTCATAATTATTATTACCTTCTGGCTGAAGTGTTGTGTGAAAGTCTGTATGGCTGGAAGATCTAAAAAATGGGGGAGCTCATCTTTTTTTGTGGTTGACTTGCTGTATTTCAATTTTGAAGCTCTTTTAAACTTGTGTACGGAATCATCCAAACTCTCCAATCCAGGATACTAAATGGTTCCTGCATATGCAACAGTTCTGTTCCAAAAAAAAAGCAAAAATTAAGTGATAGATGGCCTGTGTTATTATACTAATGCCTGAGGCTTTTCAGTATGCTACAGCTGAGGGTTTCCCTTTCCTGAGTGTTTATTTGAAGTAAAATTAAATTGGTCCATTCATAATTTCTTTATTAACTGAAAAATGTATCAGTTGCTTTGCAAGCCTTTCACTTCTCTGTATTCCTCGTGCTCCCATCTGTGTGTTACCACCAGGGATTTTTTATTTTGGTTTGGGGTTTTTTGTGTGCATGTGTTCAGTTGTTGGAGGGTTCATTTCTTAGGCCTTTAGATTGTAGTTTAAATACATTCCTGTTGCTTGATTGCAATAACACCCTATTCTTAAAGGAGAAAATTCTAATCTTCTTGGAAAAGATGGATAAATAATTTTCTTTGTATTCCTTGTTAAATATGTTCCATACAGTTGTCTTCAGAAACATACAATTACCATTAAGTAATTCTCTGGTGGTGAAGTAATGCTTAGGCTATAAAAGGATTGTTTCTTTTTCTTACTCTTGGAGATAAAATTTGATTCTGACCTTTCAGTGGATATGTTTATGATTCAATAGCAAATATTCCTGAGGAAGGCATTCCTCCTGGTTATTTTGAGTCAGTTTGATAAAAACCTTGATTTAGGACAAGGGTACAGGATTTTTTGTGTAATGAAGTAGTTGCTGAATAGAGAGACAAAATTTGATACCAACCCTTAAATTAGGCAGAGATAAATGATGGCGGGACTTGTGCAGTTTGAGAGTTGTCATTTCATTTAAATCTGTGGAGTTGCACCAGTGTAAGTGAAATCTATTCAAGATTCCATTCTTGACTGCTGAAGTTTGTCCTTTTTTTATTCTGATTTATCATAGATGTACTCTTGGATGAAGATGATAAGTTTTATGCTCCATGTATTATTTTCTACTGTGCAGGCTAAAATATTACAATTCCTTCTTCAAAGACAACAATATATTTGAATGAGAACTAATTACCTCTTTTTTTATTCCGAGTGACAAAAGCTAATATATCACACTTAGCCACTATAAGAACTCCATTTCAGTAAACTAATTAAACTAATCCTATCTCTACTCATTATTCTCAGTTCTGCTAAATATTTTAACAGCATAGATTTATTTCATTACATAAATTATATCATACTTAAAGAAAACAGTTTGCATAATGGTGTATTTGCATTCCCACGAGTTTATTTTGGGTTTTTGAATTCAGACTTCAAATTTCAGTTGAAATAATATTATTTGCCTTATTTACGATGGTAATTCTTCTTAATTATTACTAATTATCTAGAATGATGTATAGCTTTAATTAAATGTAAGTGCTTGGCATTCTTGTTAACTTAGATTAAACAGTGACAGTTCTCCTGCGTATGGACAATATAACGTTAGAGAGTTGTGATGTTTCCTACAGTTTAAACCCTGTAATTTCACAACATTGTGGGTGGTCCTTTCAATGAACCAATCGCAGGGTAAAAAAAAAAAAAAAAAATGATGCTTTTTGATTGTTAGTGATTTTTATTGTGCTGAATAAAAAGATCATGTGCTTACTGGACATGTCTTATGCTATATAATTAAAATAAAAATGTCTCCCTCATTTTTTTTCTGCTTAAACTATGAAACCAAGATATGTTGAATGCTAAGAATTTAACAGCAGTGTTGCTAAGAAGCTGTAAAAGAAGGGTGCATAAGTACCACTTCAGACTAAATTGCTTTCTACTTAAAGACATGTAATGCAATTAAAACAAGAACTTGTAAGCCTCCCAAATCTCTTAAGTTTAGTTTAGGTCTTGCACTTTAGGATACCTGTTGCAGAGCTTTCCAAAATGCTAAGGACAATGCAGATAATAAGCAATTAATCAGAATTAATTTACAGTATGTAGTTCATGTGGGCTGTATAGAAGATTCATAAGTTCACTGATTTTTTTGATAAAGCACTTCTATCACCCAAGTAATGGTGTTCCAACCTTAATGCCAGTTTTTATACTGTTACCTGAACTTTGATTTCTGTCACTGTTACTGGCCTCTCATAGTGCTGACATGAGGCGAATCATGAGGATTTTAGGAAATTCACACAGAAAGGGAATTAATTTTGGGTACTTCTAGCCGGGGATTCTGCACGATTTCGTAAAGCGTGAGAGGCAGACAGACAACTGACAGACAATTTGTAAATTGTTTTATCCTAAGTGCTGTGGGTTACGGTCCCTCAGCTCAACACGTCATGAGAGCTCTCTCGCTCTTGCGCTTGCCAAGTCCAATCTGCCAGCTGGAATTAGCAGAACTGTAATTCATCTTCCAGGTACCAAGCAAGCATCAATACAGCTTTCCATGACACTTTACCCTGCTTTTCACCTTAGCTGCTTCTTGAATGCACCAGCGTAAATTGCTTTCATATTTTGCTCATCAATAATCAAAACCTTTCATTCATTGACTTATTTCATTGACACACTTTTGTTTTGGCCAGTTTTCGAGTCTTTGCCCCTAATTCATTACAGAAGACTGTGATAGTTTTGTTTCCTATCATCTGTGCTGTTCCTTTCCTGACATAGACAAGGAAAGTAAATCAGTGTGCGGATCTTTAAATCTGAGTTTTGTTTTGTTCATCTAATCTGCAAAGATGTTGCCTACAAACAAGCTTTAGATGTGGTTTACGGAGATTAGCATAATGGTATAATCTGGTCATGTTAAATATATTGCAAATAGAACTTTGAATGCCAGAAATTATTAGAAACAAAAAGGGAAATTGAGCCCATGATATAATCTATTTTATCCTTCTCTGATACATCTTTCTCCTTAACAGTGTGGAGAATATCAAGTAAAATTTTGAAGAAAGGTAACTGTTTCAAATAAAAGTTCTTAAATTGATTCCAAGTGCTCTATGAACCATTCAGTATTAGAAACTGGGATAAAAGACTAACTATTCTTTTCAAGAACATCTAGATTTTAATACTTCATAAAAGATTACAAATACTATTTGTAACATTTTTATTTAGTTTCTGAGGGTAATGGTTGTGATGAAGGTGTTCAGTAAGGGAAAAGTTGTAGGTTACCAAGCTTTTCACCTTCAGGAGGCCTCTTTAATTTGAGCTCTATCAACAGTGATTGAATGCTGGCAGTGCTGATGCACCCTCGGTGACCTCTGTGCAGTAACCCTGCTCTTCATGCAAAGGTCCTGGTGACTGGCCTCGAGGAGCTGTCAGAGCATGCAGGAGAATGCAACCATTGAACGGCTCTGAAAACCAAACCAGGGACCTTTGCGTGGGCGTTCTGGCCTGGCCGGACTTAGGAGCTCACTGATGTGTATGAAAAACCTGGGATCCCAGACAAGTCTTGACAGGGGCACCAGTGACAGGACAAGGGAGAATGGCTTTAAACAGTCAGAGGGCAGAGCTAGGTTAGATTTTAGGAAGAAATCTTGCAGAGGCTGCCCCTGGATCCCTGGAAGTGTCCGAGGCCAGGTTGGATGGGGCTTGGAGGTGGAAGGGATGGTGGATGGTGTCCCTGCCCATGGCAGGAGGTGAGATGAGATGAGCTTTTAGGTCCCTTCCAACACAAACCAATTTCAGGTATTTCTCTGAAGCTGTACATGTTTAGAAAATGCCTGTGGCATTGTCCCCTGGCTTTCAGTGTTTATCAGGTGATCTGGGTGTTACTGTGACTCTGTCTTGCTCATGCAAACTGCTGAGCCAAGCTGTCAGAAGCAGAATGGAAGCTCCTTCTGCTGAAATCGGGACAGAATGGAAGGTACACAGAACTAAAAATGAGGCTGTAGAGGTGGGGGTGAAAAATGCATAAGCAGTCTTGGAGCTGGTAAGTGCTCAGAAGATCAGTAAAAAATGAAGTTTTGCTAGAGGTCAGGAGTCTCTGTTTTGGTGGATTTGAGAGTACTTCGTTCAGCTGAAGTGACTGGCAAGTAAGAGGGGGTGGTGGGGAAGGCAACCTGCCTTATCAACCCTAGAGGCAGGCAGAGAGAAAGAGACTCTCTGCTGTGGAATATTTGATATCTGTCTTTCCAGTATCTTTATTTACTGTTTATATATTTTTCTCAGTTCATCTTGCATTATGGAACCACATTACTTAGCATTGGTTCTCAGTATCAGTAAAATAGAATTTCACTTGCTAGATACGATAATACCTAATAACATTGGTTGTACTCTTTAAAGTGTGCTGTGCCTGAGTAAAATATGAGCTGTGTATGTAGCTTCAGTCTGCTTGCCTAGCTTGTCATCAGGGTTGTGTTTCACTTGACAGATGTCTGCAATTACTAATATTTTTCATAGTTATGTGTATTTCATAAGTCATCTATAAGATCATGTAGTAAACTTAGAGGGCAAATTTATCTGGTACTTTTTAAAATTTCAAATTGCAGTGTTAAAATTTCTTGAAGTGCCTTGTACATACATATATGCATTTATAGCTATTTGTACAGAACTTAATCTGTATAATTTTTACATTTAAAAATAACTGTATGTGTATATGTAGTGTAAAATACACTACATAATTTATAGAGTTCTTTACACTAAGCTTGCTCAGTGATACTCTTTTTATTTCTGTTTGTGTTAATTGAGTGTCAACCTATAAATCATGCTTATAACTAAGTTATTTTGAAATAAAATAAGATTTTCACTTTTTTTTCTTTCAGGAACATCTTATTTATTTAACAATGACTTTTCATTTTGCATTAGCTTTCATGCTTACAGTATTTACGTTAATTGGCATGTAAGGAACACCAGTTAAACAGACTCACACATATCCTTCCTGAATAATGCAGTGAGCTAAATGTGTTTGAAAATTTACGTGGTTTCATATTGGTAAATGAGATGTATTTGTGGATCATGTTGCTCATATATTAGCTATGTTTAATTATATATTCATAATAAATACATCATCGGTCAAAAGATGTGCAGGTAATATAAATATTTTATGAAAGTGCCAAAAATGTAAAATTGTTGAGGTGATGAAAATCACTTTGTATTTTTTTGAAAGAGTTGTTAGACCACAAATTCCATGTCTGTTTGGTCTTCAGTTCTAGTAGCATAATATTTTGACAAGGGACGACATTTTATACAATCCATAGACCAGATCTTTCATTTTTGTGATTACAGCTCAGTTGAAGTTATTCCCCTTGAGGACCTGACCTCAAGTGCTAAATCTCCCAATTCTATCTTTTGCTAGGCAAAGAAGATGATGACAATATAAGCCCATGCACTCACAGCAGCAGTTTCACATATTTGATGAGCTCACATTCACGAGACATCTCCATTTCCTGTAGTATTCAGCCAGGTGGACCAGGCATAACATAGTCCATAGTGAGTAGAGTCCTACATTATATTAAGCTCTCTCTCCATTACTTTCTAGAACTGTGATGAGTGGCTGGTGGTGTTGGGGTGGGGGTAAAGTATTAGGAAATCTTCCTGATTGATTAATCCAACAAAATGCTTTCTCTTTTTGTCGTGTTCTTCTCCTATCTTACCATATGTCCTGACAATTTCATCCCAGAGTGGCCACCTAACAAAGACACCATTATTCTAACATGCATTGCAACCTGTTGTAAAACAACAACAACAAAAAAAAAATCTAAAGAAACTCCAGTGTATTCATTAAGAAATAATTTGTTTATAGTTACTGCTGGTCACGATAACAGATAGAGAGGTATTTAGAAAGAAAATTAGCCAAAGTGAGCAAACAACTCTCCAGACATAACATATGGGTATGAACAAAGGCTTAAAAGAACATTCTCCAACTATTTAAGCAGTCCTTGCATAGTGTAATCACAGACCCTGTGATTACAGACTGATGTTTATTGTGTTTATTTCTTGTCACCAGCAGAATTTTTAAAGTATAATACTTAAAATGTTAAAAACAAAGGCTGATCCTACTGAAAAACCTAATCTGTAACAAATTTGGACACTTAAGAGCTGCTGGTTTTGTGTGAACAGGCCATACAGCCTAATTTCAAATCTAAGCTATTGTTCTGGGGGTTTTGTGCTTGACACCCCACGTTACTTTGTGTCCAAGGTATTACTAAATACCACAATATCTCCAAAGCAGCAAAGCCAGTGTTATGTACTCTCTATCCCAAACTCAAACACACAACCAGTGGTATATCCGAGACTTACAGGTCCATGTAGTGTCTCCTATGAACCAGATGGTGCAGCTGGGTGATGACAGATGGACACAAAGTGGAATAGGTGCAGGGAGAGGCTGGGAGGGTGAAAAAATGGAGAGTTGATCATGTTGGAAGAGAGCTGAGCATGGTTAGCCAAGCCAAGAAAAATGCTGAGAAGTGGATATTGTTCCTATCTGTGGCTACTTGGGAGCAGAGGACAGGATATGGACAGGTTTTTTTTAGCTAAAAGGCACAAAGATAAAGAGGTACGTGCTGTCCATAATAATTTACTGAGAGATGTAAAAGAACCTTTAAATAGTCACTTCAGGGAGTTTCTGAAACAGGATTCCAGTTTGAGCATGGGCCAGGGGAGGTCAAGCACTTATCAAATTTTAAGAAGGAATTTCTACCCTTAAGAAAAATTGTATCATGTGGCTTCCTAGCAGGTGACTCAACTCACTGACTCAGGAGTTATCTTCCAGCTCTGCTTTCTTTCCAAGAAAAGTCAGTCACAGATGCTCTGGCATTCTCAACTGCCAAAATCCCTGTGGTTGATAGGATTAACCAGCTAAATTTGTCCATGAAAAATAAAAAATCTGTGTTTTCTCAGCAACATTCAGTAATTCACATGTTACTACTATATTTGGTCATAGTGTTGCTTTTCCTAAACCTTGTGTTTTCTGGGGTTCTATGTAAATTTATCTGATAAAGGAACTATAGTTTGTATACTACAAAAAAAAAGTGCATGCTGTTCAAAGTTACCTTATTTCAGGGGAAGGTTTATTGGAAATGCAGCTCACGCAATGTGTGATGAGGTGGAAAAAAATAACAGAAGTGACCTCACTCAGTGCATGCAGCCCACGTGCTTGCCATTTTTCCATTTTCTTAAGCGTTTATGGACAATTGAACTTACACAGTGTGCTGCAAATAGGTAGTTTCCACATCCTTCTGTGCATGCTGTCAAATTTGTATATTTCTAAAATTATTAATAGTAAGTGCGGAAAAAGAAAAAATTATATGTTTTGAAATTATACTAAATGGCAAAAGTAGTAACTATGCTGTAGCTCAAGACAATTCTGATGCTTGCAGAATCAACTCCATAATTACATTTTTCACTTATAAAATCTTACTTATAATTTACTTTTCAAGAACTCGTATTTTGTGCAAAATTTAATTTCAGAGGTAAAATCTCAGTGAAGGGATGCATCAATGCTGCTTTTTCCTGTGGAGTTAAGCCTTGTACAGCTGTGTGCTTTCTCTTTTATGCAGCATCAGTAAATTAATACAGTTTGCAAAGGCTAAATGTAGCCCAGTACCTGCACTGAAAATTAAACAACTTTAGGCCAAATAGAGCTCTTATGGTTCTGTGTATGTAGGCATTGCCATTACTGCCATGAAAAATAAATTAGGATAAGATCCAGCTACGTGCTGCGCCATCTTCAAGATTCTGTGGTACCACATCTGCTAATATTCCTTTACTAGGAACTTTCTATTGAGCAAGGACTCTGGGACTTAGCATTGTGTAAAAAAGTATTTATAGCCCCATGACTTTATTATTGAGGGTGTCCAAAGTTCCTTTTTCATGCCATATCCTTGCCCAATTTCATTTTACATACAGCTGTCTGTGTAATCGTGGCTGTTCCAGCTGCATTAGCCTATACCTTCTTATATATTCTCTTTATATTTTTATTGAGGATTGTCACTAAACCAAAAAGAAAATTGTCCTTTCCAGGTTAGGTAGCAGTACTTTTATTCTACCTATTTCATCAGATTTAAACCTTTCATGACACTCTTAAATAATCATTATATTTTCCTGCCTTGCCTTTTTGAGCATTTATTCCTGTTAAGCAATCAGCTAAATAAGCATTTTAAACTACCACCCAAGTTACTTAGTGCAGTGCCAGTGTGTACCTTAATGATTCATACGAACATAAAGAATTCTATCCATGTTTTCATTCTTATACCTGGATGTATGATTATTTTGGAAGTGAGATGAGGACCCATTTGCAGTGTGCATGTATCAATATTTATGTAGGCATACAAACAGGAGGTTGAAATACAGATAGGAGAATATGCAAGGATTAACATTTGCTCTCTTTCTGGCCTTTGTAAATTAAGAAAACATGCTGGTGTTTTGGGTGATTCTGTGATATTAGTTCATTTCAACCACTTAAGTGATTTAATTTAAAAAGGATGAGTAGTAAGGAAAGATTATAAAAAGAAGAAAAAAAATAATAGAACTAGTAACAAGAAGTGTGGTCTGTGGTTATCTTAGCTGAATGTTACATGCCGATAGAATACAACACCGTGGACAAGAAATAGTCTTGAATATTTCGCTCACTTAAAGACCTCCTGCAGCTGATTCTTTCTGGAGGAAATACTCTGCCAACCACACTCTTACAGTGTCACCTTTTGAACCGTTGTGCCTGGGTGTTCCTTTTGCAGCTCAGGACAGTTTTATGTGATATGTGAAATAATCCCCATTTCTGGATTTTACCAGCATTTAGTTGAGTACTATTGGGTTTCTGCACAAATATGTGTGAAATGATTCTTCATTGCTGATCCCAACCTTTTGATTAATCAACTTTCCCTTGGGCAGTCATGCAGAATTTGCCATGTTGTGCAGCAGCCAAAACAAGCATTTAAGATTTTCATTGTTAAGCTCAGTTAAAGTATAAATTCAGATTTTAGTAAATGGCTTTTTGAATAAATAAACATGTAATATTATCCTCTGTGATACTACTTATTTTTTCCTCTTTTTGAGAAATGCATCCCTCGACAGAAAGGGCTGCTCAGGCCGTTCATGTTTTTTATAACACCATAAGACACATTAGAGTAGAATGAAGTAATCTCATAGCAGAGGAACAGAGTGGCCTTTTAGCCATATAAAGTTTGATCAGGTGCCTGGAGTAACACACGAATAGAAATAATGCTGGGATGGTCTGGCATCTCTGGAGAGCTGGGTAAGAGCACATCAAGGGCCCAGGGAAATGCCTGTTGCAGAAAGAGTTTGATAGCATACAACAGATGAGAGATGCTGGACACCTTTATAGTGTTAGTATAACTGCCATGTGTATTATAAATCAATTTTTAAAGGGATTTATGACATTTAGTTGTGATTGAGAAGTAAGAATGTGAGATAGGATTACAAAGAATCTCAGAAAAGGATGTGCAATTAATTTAAAATCCACCAGAACTCCACTAAGACGCAGTTCTGAGTGAAGGACTCACAGTGCCTTTCTTATACCAACTTGATTTTGCATTATTGCATGAGAAAATAATGTGTTGATATTTTTTATCACATGCTCTTTCATCTCCTACTACAACTTTTTTTTTACCAGTGCCACCTGCAACCCATATTTTTTTTTTCTGGTAAAACTGATACTGAATTTAAAAACTATTAGCTATAAATTCTCATGCTCTCATTAATCATGTTGTCTAATTGAAGAACCAAATATTGGAGAACTCAAGAATGGCACTATAGTTCTAATCACTTCTGTAATTCTTTTAAACTCAGTGGAAATGGAATGATTACTCACAGAAAATATTAGTACAGAGAAAAAACAGTGTAGGCAAAATGTTATGCTGCCTTCCCTGAAGTATTCAGGTGACCTTATTATCTACCAGCATGAAAAACTGATGTTGGGAAAAGAAGGTTATTCAGACATCAAGGAAAAATAAGTCCTGGTCCTTTGCCATAGAGACTTCCGAGTATATATCAGCTGCTCTGGAGAGGAATCCCACAACTGATTCGCTGTGTGTGATATGTAGATAAAATCCTAGTAGATTTTCCTTCCTGGGGATATAAATAATTAGGTAGTTACACAGAAAGGTGATAATCGAAGCCGTTTTTTGCAAAGCACAGGTCATAAAACCTGATTTGTCAACAAAACCTATTCAGTCATCAATAGGGAATTTCGCATATACTTGTTGGAATATTCCATAGAGTTGCAGATAGAAATTGAAGCTGTTTATTGATCAGAACTGATTTTTTCCTTGGAGTCCGTGCTCTAACTGTAAAGTACAAGTGCTGACTGCCACACTCTGCTGATTGCAGATTTTTTTGACAGCCAAGACCTGACTCTTCCCTAATCCATGTAGCTGCATTGTAGGAATTACAAAGCTTATGTGACAGACCTGTTCTGTATTCCAAGAACTGCAACACACCTGTCATCAGATAGAAGCAAGAATGCCCAAGTCATCACTTTACTTGGGAAGCAGAACAGATGACTGAAATTATTTCTTACTACTAACTAATTCCCCTTTTAGCAGAGATAAGCTGCTTTGTTCAGCTGTAAATGAAACATTAGGGTATTAGCTGTCAAGGCAGAAGTATTGGAGGAGCTAAGATTTTATCAGCAGTAGTAACATTCCGGGCAATAAATTGTTTTGTTGGGCAGAATACTATTCTCCAGAGGTACAGAGAAACAAAGCTCATTAAGGTAAATGCTTAAAGCACCGCAAAAAAGCAAAGACAAAGGCTTATTACCTTTGTTTTGGGGATAGATAAAACATTTGCACTTTTTCATCTCTGTGTAGCAGTGAAGAATTATGTGGTGCTGTTATTAAAAAGATGCATTTGTAGGCTTGTAGAATGCTTTCTGAATATATCCAAGGGACAAATACATTCCTGAAATATCAACAGAGAGCTGTAGTAAGTGATGGCTTTTTGGAAATTGTTTTGTTTCCCTCTGGGTAAAATTAGGTATCTGCACATTGTCCTGTACTTAGCATTCATCAGATTAATAGACTTGCATTATTAAATGAATGTTTGAAATGGAGAAGCACAAATGTTGGAGTTATACTAAACATTTTTAGCAATATATGTACCTAAATTAAATTCATAAGGGTTTACGGAGTGAAGCATTAGGATGATGGGAGGAGAGGAACCGTTGATGGTAGGGACTGCAGCTAAAGAAAAATGTTTGGAATGTTAGGAAGGAATTACAGCTCTGTAAACCAAGGATGGACATAAACTTGCTATCAGAAACAGTTAAATAGGACGTAAGTAAAATAGGTCGAAGGAATCTCTGTTTGTGAGCTAAAAAGCCCGCAAGTTGCCAGAGGCAGATACTGTTTTCCATCATTACTTGTTGTTTGAAGTAGCATTTCAGAAAACTGTAAAATAAAAGTTTCCTACATAACACAAAGGACAAAGACGTGTAGCTGAAAAATTGCATGGAAGATTCTGCTAATAGCTGACACAAATGTCTTCAGAGTTTTCTCTGTGCAACATCTAGGATTTGGAAACATTGAAGAGAACTTTGCAGTCCATCATGTTACCTACAAAGGAGTCAAGAAAAGATGGTTTAGGAAGAATGGAGTAAAAATTAGAAGACAGCTGACCAAAGCGTGGGTTATTTATTTATGGCTTTCTGTAGACAGGAAATCCTACACAGATAAAAAGCAAAATTCTGAATTCTGCTAGTTGGTTTTCTGTATTATAGAAATATATATTCTATTTATATATACACATCAATATTATTTATATTAATATTGTCTATGGTGTTGTTTAAATATGGCTGTCTCTGGGTCATTGTCCAGTGACGAACGAATCTTCAGAATCAGTTTTCCATCTCTGTGAAACAGAAATTATCATATTGGCCCCCCAGTATAATCTGCTTGATTTTGAGGGGATAAGTACAATAATAGTCAGCTTTGTTATTGGCTAAGACTGAAATAATGAAGTTTTTATTTCTTCATTTGGGGTAATTGTGCTCATCTGACAAAGTGTTAAGGTTTGATGAGGGATGATTCAGTGATGCTTTAATTTACTCTCTTATAGTGTTGTAAAGAATATTAATACTTTCTACAAGTGTTTTATATGCACCCCCCCAACTGTAAAAGAAGATAAACTTGATTTTGAAATTCAGATTTTGCCTGAAGAGTTCACATTTTAAGAACATGACTCTCCTGTGTGCTGGCATATCCCTTGTTCAGTCCCAGTTGCACCGCAGTGACCTGGAACAGCAGGAACCTTTAGGCTGTTGTTTTACTCCAAGTACTGCATCAAATCAAACCCAGCCTGCCTGCATTGTAGCCCTTACTGAAGGGCTGCTTTCTAATCCAAAAATGCTGCCAAGGCAGAGCCCTTGGACACTTGAAGTTGAATGGGAACATGAGAAGTTCCAAAGGTAAACTCGGAAGACCAGAATATGAGGGCTTCTTGCTTCTAGTAAAAGCTTTGCTCTGCTTTCTTTATCTTTGGGGAAATCTGTTTTCTTAGATGTCTCAGGAGATGAGTGCCAGGTTTTACACACAAAGGCTTTATTTTAGATGATGCATCCTTCAGAACAACCAATCAATCTGCAGCAATTTAAGTAATCTGCAAATGTTGATTTCACCCTATCCTTTTTTCCTTTACTTGCAAAATAAGATTAATAGAGAGAATGTACGGTGTAAGTGTAGTAGATCATTGCTGGTTTTATTAAAATAAGACTGGAATATATTGCATGATGGACTCATCCCCAGGGTACTCTCTCACACATATACATGAGCTAAAGACCGCCAAATTTTCAGATACCATAATGAGCAAATGAACAAGAACTGGGCTCTGATCTTTTAAAATGCATGGATTGGCTTTGAGGTGCTACAGATCATAACACCCCACTGTGAATTGAGCTGAGCTGTGGTAAACATCCCAACTGTTAATGGGAGAGCACCTTGAAGAATCCTTAGGGATCAAATCCAGTTGTTTGCATTAGTTGAGCAAGTTGATATTTTTTGTATTTTATAACTCATTTTTCCTAAGCAGCTGGTTTCCAGAGTTCTATACCAGTCTTGAAAAAGGCTGTTGGGAAGATGAGTTCATAGAGCTCTTGTGAAGACGTCAAGCATGAGAAAATTACTTGAAGGACTTTAAGTAATTTGGGTATGGAGGATATCAGTTATGGTTACATTTTGTTTTATATCAATAAAAAGATCAATGTAGACAATAACCATAGTCCTGAGCCCACAAGATAAGGTGGAAAGGTCTACTGTAATTTTTGACTGGTGTTCTAAAGTAATTTGCATCATGCTTTCATCGTGTTTCAAAGCACAAATTTTGTTTTCAATACACACTTTTTTTGGAATAATGATGGACAATTACTGAAATATTCAGAGACTTGGAATAATTTGCATATTTACAAATGGCTTGCTTTTATCTGACATCTAGTTAAGCTTTGGGTATGTTACTGCCAGGAAACACCAGGAAAAAAAATTAAAAATAACCCCTAATAATAATCATCATCGTCAACAGTCGAAGTATTTCTTTGTTCTTGTCTACTGTAGGAGCTCATGGAGCAGCTTGAAAGTGGATAGAGCTCTGAAAAAATACCAAAGTTTGTGTTTGTTGTTAAAGTGGAAGGGAAAAGTTTTCTGCACTGCATCAGAAATGTCAGGCTAACGGGGGACAAGGTGCTGATCTGAGAGAAACTTCACCAGGCTCACTTTGTACTGACAGGTCTAACCCAAATCCAGCCGTCTCTTACTGTGTCACTCTGACTTTATGCAAGATCAGGGATTTCTGCCTTCTCTCAGCTTTCCTAAATCCGGCACAAACCCCTCTGATCCGTGTGGTTATTGGATAGAACACTGACTATGGCTAATTTGCAAAGATTTGTACTGCGGGTAATCCAACCACTTAGTCCAGCTCTAATGCATGTGGTTAAAGGAAAATGTGTATTTTGGACTGTCGTGAAACGAGAATCAGAAACATAAGAAGGCAAACGTATCTCATGTACAGATCTATACTGGCCACACAGCAGTGTCTTTAATTTGCAATTTCTGTAGCTGGGCTGGTTTTTGACACAGATCAGAATCAATTAAAACTAATACAAGTGCAGCATGGAGTTTTGGCACTTGACTCTGCTGGAAAGGGTTGTGGTACAAGACTGGAATTTTCTGGTGCAGTTGTCTTTTGTTTCAGCAGCAAGAAAGGGAGAGATAAAAGGAAAATTATACAGTTGTCAGAAAGCTCCTGGAAGTGGCAGAGACTTTCATGGTCTCTACAACAGTCAGTGAACAGCTTATGCTGCGCTTTGTAAATTTGCTTATTGCAATATTTGCTGGTGAAGTGCTGAGTGTTTTATACTCACTCATCCCCATGTTTTCATCTGTATAAAGTGACTTTTTCCTGTCAACGCTCTGCCTTGACTTTCTGGGTTTGTATCTCACAGCAGCAGTGATTACTGAAGAAAGCAGGAATGCTATTTAGCTGAGAAATCCTACTGTGGCTGCTGCTGGGCCCGGGAATTGCAGGTTGTTCCTGGGTCTTGCAGGTTTGATACTCTGGAGTGTAACCCATGCCTTGAAAGGACTTTTTCACATTCTCTCCAGTCCTCTGTGATCTTTATTCATTTGGATTCATTGCATGATTTTCATTTCAATGAAAAACTCATCATTTTTTCCTGTGTCAGTGTTTGTTTTCATTTGTACTGTGCTTTAGAGTCCTCACTTGGCTAGCCAGGAGAGAGAATAATGGAGGGGTAGTGCTGAAAAAACTGTGATGTTATTCTGTTCATATGGCTTCTGGATAAATCCCTGAATTACTGTATTGAAGTTGCTTGAAATTTTACAGTCTTTGCTGACAGGAAGACTAGGAGAATCTATCAGCGGTGCACAGTGGATGGGCCACATTCCTCAAATAATCCAGTCAATTAAAAATTGATTTTTGTTCTAGGCAGCATGGTGGTAATGTAGTGGGGAGACAGTGTATGCATTACCAACAGAGCTCACATCAGTTAAGTGATATTTAGGTGATCTTCTGTCATGGGAGAAAGCAGTGCAGTTGATGATCTTTGCTACTGAAGAAGCTAAATTGAAGTGTCAGATACCAGAATTGCATTTTATTTCTAATATGTTGGCCTGCCAGCCTGGGAGAAGCTATGTGTAGTCTGCGAATAAAAAGGGACAAAAGTGCTAAATCTAGCAGAAACTGAATGGTTTGGGGAAGATACTATAACATCGCTTTTAGAGCCTTCAAGTAAATGCATTTAAAGGAATTGAATCTTGTACTTCAGTTGCTGGACCTTTTGTCTACTACCTTTCTCCCTTTTCCTGGCAGCAGCACTTAAGTAACTGAAAGATATGCGTGGTTTAAATTGCAACGTTCTTGTTTATTAAAAATAAAATTAAAAAATTCAAAAAAAATAAAAAAAGCCACCCCTAAAGCAGTTGAAGTGAGAACAAAAAAAACCAAAACAAAAACAAACAAACAAACAAAAAAAAAGGAAAAAAAAAAAAACCAAAAAAAAAAGAGCCCAAATATATTAATTGAAAAATGTTTTTCCCTCAGATCTGTACAATTCTGAGCTGCAGAATTTAAAGAGGTGTCTTTCTAATATCTCACGTGTGGAAATATGTGGTCATGCAGATTGGGCTCTATCTTCAGCTCACATTGTGAGCCTGCAGTATGAGACACACACCATTCCAGCTCACAGAGCTGAGATCAGCCTGGTCTTGCCTTGAGTCATTAAAGCATCTATTGCTAAGGACAGCTTTGCAAATTTTCCAATGGAATAGAAAATGTGCAGGAAGTTTTACTTCAGGTTCTTAGTAACCACAGGATGCTGAAGTCACATCTGCTCTTGGTTACGAAACATTGCAACCTAAGGTGTAACTTGGATTTTTTTTTTTTTTTTTTTTTTTT
>VZRS01009608.1:484932-496293 GCA_013398055.1 Ifrita kowaldi | reverse complement strand
TTTTTTTTTTTTTTTTACATGGTACTGGCTTTTCCCTTCCTTTTCTTTCAAAAGCAGTTGCAGGATGTCCCAGTTTATCTGTGCTTCACGTAAAAGGTGGCTGTATTTCAGTGGCAGGTTAAGTGATCCCCATACTTTTCTCCAGACCTCTTAGAAGTTCAGTTTGTTAATTACTGCCAAGTGCTTTATAGTGCTCAGGTGAAAGGTGTTGGAGAAATTGTAAGCAGGCTTTTTTAAGGTTTAGATCGTAAATTTTAAATAGACGGTGTTACTTCTATGCTTAATTACTTTACATCTAAACTTTGTCTCTGTAATATTGTAGTGACATACTGACACACACCTCACCTTGTCTGGGCTTTCAACCTGCAGTATTATATCTGTTTGCAAAATGAATACATCAGAGACAGGCTGGAGTGATGGGCTGTGATCTGCGAGATATGTCACATCTGTAAAGTAATCCCACGCTCTACTTCTGAACATTGCTTGACAAAAATGTTTGACATCTCAAAGCCAATTTGCAAAGGAGATAGTGCATTTCCAAACATAAGAATCCAAAATTGTTTTCAGTAGAAGAGATTGGTACAAAAAAAACCAAGTTGGTCATCAATACAGTTACTTCTTAGAATCATATTTTGTTTTAACCTAATTTTAATAAGTTGAAAGTCTTCCATAAAAGATAGCCTCACCTGTGTCAGCAGATTTCTTCATTAATTTATTACTAGGCTGTACAAAGAGAAAATAAATCATAAATTCTCTTTAAATGTTATTCTTGGGGTAAAATGCTGCAGTGTTTTAGTGCTTTGGTAGGGGAACAAAAAGAAAAACAAGAAATGTGTTTCTGGGCCTCAGAACTCTTCAGCATAATTTGAATACAAGTGGTTGACTGTGATAAGTACCTTGGGCTCCCTTCTGTTAATTACAGTATTTCTAACGAGACTAATTTGACAGGCCCTGTGTCATATTGTGCTGAATAGTTCCTACACTATCACTTGGAGGAGAAGCCTCCTCCCCACCATGTGAATTGTTTTTGGTAGATTATCATTTCAGAAGGTCTGTGCCACGAGCAGATACTTGTTCTCTGTTCAGTTGGAATGACTTTTGTCTGTTAATGACTAAATGGACAAAATTTTCCCCAGCATTGACAGAGATAGTACAAAATGGGGTCAGACACTTTCTCTAAAATGTCTTTTTAAATCATGTGCCTTATTTCATTATATATTTTTTTTTTGTGTAGAAATGTCAGTTTCCTTGATTTGTTGCTGTGAGTGACAGTTAACTTATTGTAAACATAAAATCTTCTATTTTCTGTGGGTTACATTAAGTAGATGGTGTTTTTAAATTTTATTTGCTGCTCTTTTTTCCTTATAATAGTGCAAAACAAGCTGACTACTAATCTCAAGATCAAAGCTAGATATTGTAGTTATCGTAATATGGAATTTGATATTATAAAAATACCCACTGATTTTTGTGAGACCCAAGAAACTGTTTCCACTTAACTTGAAGTTTGCATTTTGTGAACAGTTTAAGTAACTTCTTCAGAAGTATTTAGACAAAAGGTCCAAGAGTTGCCGTAACTTTTCTTTTTCAATATTATTGTAGTTTTATCCAAATTCCACCAGGTGTTGCCAAAGAACATACAGCCAAGTCAAAGTTTACAGCTGAAGTAGAAGATGCTCAGAACAAGTGCGTACATTTTCATGAACACAGCCATTAAAACCTTTTTCTGAAGCAGGAGCACCTTCCCTTACAGATTTAAGAGCATTTCTCTTTTCTTTGTAAATAAATATCAGGAATCAAACAATTTGGTACAGAGTTTATGCATTGTTTATGTGCGTATCACATTCTTTGAATTATTTTTTTCTTATGAAAGGAAGATCTTCACTCCCAGGCTATAGGTGAATAATACCCTGGTTTAACCATTAGTTACAGACTGCTGTAAATATTCCACAATGTTGCTGTCTTAATTTGGGTGATGGGGTATCTTTTTAATGAGATGTTCAAATTACTAACATTTAGTGTATTTGGTGGGTTTGGGATTTTTTCATTCCAATAGGCAAAGTTGCTACAGACACTTTACTCCTACTACCTTTGGTTAAGATGTTCCTTTCCTTTGTTTGCTTTTTGTCTTGCTGAGTCAGGAGTTTCGCAGATCACAAATCAGTTCTGTTTCAGGGTTTGTCTGATTCTGGCAAGAAAATGTGCTTCCAAAAGCCAAGGTTTGCTTGAGGTAATAAGAGCCCCAAACTTGTGGCTGATCACAAGAGTGCAGTGCAGAATGTTCAGGCAAACAGCACTCGGTAGCAGCAGGAATCAATTCCGAGCCCTGGCGCAGAGCCGTTTCCATCCTGCCTCCCTGGTGAGTCCAGCCATTGTGCTTATGGCATAAAAAGCAATGTGCATTTTAATTGCTATTCTTGTTTTCGAACTGTTGCTCAACTATTACTGTGGTTTAAGTCAAAAAGACTGGATCATGGACAACACTGGTTGCCAGAAAAGGTGTAACCAGGGACTGCTCGTGTTGGTGATGCAAAAAATCTGTGTTAGGTACTGCACTGAGCCAGGAACTTTGAGGGAATCACCTTGTAGCAGGTAATCGAGAGTCTCTAGAATGGCAGTTGTACATTCTATAAATGCTGTGATGTTTTCTTTTGTGCTTTAATTAAAGCTTTCACTTTATTGTTGTGCACAAACGTTTTCTATTTGAATGTTTATTGAATGTTCAATAGCAACAAGGAAACCAGGATTCTTGGGGGTAGTCTGCCATAATCAGTGTGGGCTGCAAAGATAAAGCTGGTTAAGGGAGAAGGAAGGAAAAACCTGAAAGGTTGCAGCGACTTGAAGCAGAAACATGTTCAGAAATGTGGCTGTAGCTAAGACTGCACAAAGAAACTCGTTGCTTGTCAGAAATCCAGGGCAGTGACTTCACCTGGTGCTATTATTTAATTATTTATTGAGCATTATGTCTGCCTTCCCTTGGGATACGATCTCCCTCCTTCCACCTAGACGTGTCAACTAATTATTTGAATACAGAATATTTTAATTACTTTACATCTCAGTAGATGTTAGTATGTAAGTCATTTGCTCCCTTTCATAACTCCGAGTACAGTAGATAACTCAATATTACTGCAGCTTTCCTGGGATCCCATTTTATCACCATCCCAATGCACTTGACAAAGAGGGTGGAAAGGAAGAAGAGGAAATATAAATTGTCCTGTGGAGGTGAGATTGGATCGGCGTTTAAGCTGGTAGGTGTAATACAGATGCTGTGATCAGGTGCTGAGAGCCAAAATACTCACAGCCCTCGTGCCACTCTGAGCAAAGGTACTGAAGATTGAGCAGTTCTCTGATGTGCTCTTATCAGTTTGAGTAAAATGTAAATCCTGTTACAGCAGCTTTGTCCGATCTGCCTGTAGCTTTGTTCTGAACCTTTCAGTAACAGTTCACTGAAGCAGAAAGAACCCTGTGAATTGATATTATAAACCTGCATGGTTGCTTTATTCATTGTTGAAGCAACAGAATATAACAGAAGTATTTATTTTAGTGGATTGAGGATACTTTTTTTTTCCCCCTATCAACATGAGCGGAGGAAAAATGTTCTAAATGCAAAAGAGGAAAAGCTAATGCTATAATCATATCCATACCCACTCGGAGCACAATCCCATTGAAAGATAATGCAGAACACCGTATGTTTAAATTATTTTACACATTCAAAGAGATTTTTAAAATCCCAAAGTGTTGTTATTTCCTGCTGATGTAGAAAAAATATCAGGTGACGCTATTATAATCAGGAAATAATAGTCCTGTGAAAGAAAAGCTTCTCATAATGCACTTAGTCTTTCCAGACAACTGTATTTTTCTAAGCACCACCTACCTGCTCTCTTTGGGACTGAGATGAGCCTTGGCAATTCAAGATTGCATTGTATTCACTTTCTTGCTGGTGGGCATTTCTTACTGAAGTTCAAGAGTGTGAAATTTCTCTTTAGTCTCACTGCTTTGATATGGTATTTGCCTAATAATCAAACAAATTAAAGTGTGGAAAAAATTGATAAAACTGCAATATCTTAAAATGAAGAGGCTGAAACAGTAAATTGAGTTCCTTGTAATAATGCTGTGGTGCCATGTTGACCGTCATTCTTGAAAATCAGTTTTTATGTTGTGCATCAGTAAGATGTGCGCTGTATGAACTTTTCAAGTGTCATGTAATCTAAAAATTCAAGCATTATACTTGAAGATCTTCTGCAGAGTTTTAATTAACATTTGTGAATTATGCAGATATGGAAACCCAACTCTATTGGTAGATGTTTGTATAGGCTATCAATGATTTTCTGCTACTTAAGACACATTTTCTCTTGTGTGGAACACTTACAAAGTGAGTTCCATTACAACTAACGAGTTTTTTAAATGGAAAGCGCTCTAAGATGAGAATTATTTCAGACAGAAATATTTTTGTATACTGCTCTTAAAATTTCACTGCTTCCTTACGTGTAGTGTAAGGAGTTTCACATTGAAGCAGAAATCAGAATAAGTTTGGATACAAAGCAAAGTCTGAGAAATTTTATTATGTGATGTAATGGGTGCAGGGTGTTTCGTTTTTCTTTCTTTTTTAAATTTTCCCATCAAGGCAGAATAGTAAAAAAGGATATTTTCTTTTTGTTAATTCCACATGTTTCAGCAATTTTAGAGTGGCAGGAATGCTCCTGATTTTCCATATGTATCTGTATTTCTCTTTACATAGCAAATACTTGTATGACTTTTCATGGGATGAGCGGTGGTGTTCATCCTCAGTAGAGGGCTTGGAGGCTTCAGGGAGTCTTGGAACAGTTGGCAGTGCAGTTTGAAAGTGGGTAACGCACAGTCAAGTGTGAATCTTGGGCATTATTTGCTTCATTCTCACTTCAGATGCCAGCTACGTTAAGTCTGACAGCTGGAAATGCAGTAAAATGTAAAGAGGAAATAAATGGAGTTAATTTTGCAGATTGCTATTTTCTTTCCACATCCCCACAGCATTCATCAATCCAGATGTTTTGTCCATTGACCACGAGACACTTGCATCTCTAGGTTATGAAAACATACCTGTTTGTGTTAGCAAGGTGAATGTTTAACTGATTTAGTAGCCAGGTCTTCTCTCTGTGATCACTGTAAATATTTGCATTGATTAGAAGTATAAACAAGACCTGTTTGCAAGGCCAGGAAGTTATATTGCCTCAAGGTGCTGTGCTTTTTTTTTTTTTCCTGTTTTACATGATTTTTATTATTATAAACCTCAAATATTTCTGAAAGGTGTATGGAAAAATAAGGTGTGTATGTAGTGTTACGTTTTCACATTTATGTATCTCTGTCTTCTGAAGTTTCTGGAATTCCTTGCAGATTTGTTTTTTTTTTGTATTAAATTTTCAGTCTGAAACAATTCCTCCCATTTTGTACTCTATAGGACTGTAATATTTGTCCAATGATGAGCTGCATCAAACATTTTGTTAACTGAAATGGGAAGTGACAGACTGACTGAAAGAAAATGTCCATGTCAAAGAAACAGATATTACTTCTTTCTCACAGATTACTGAATGCCTGGACACTGAAGACTCTGAGATTGCAGATGCACTAAGGTCTCATATTGATCCGTGTTAGCCTAATTTGATCAGAAGAGTGACTTCTGTATAGTGTTATTTTCTCCTCTAGTATTTGATTGAGATGGTCAAACATTGAGAATATTGTGCGGGAAAAGGAGGAATTGGAAAGGAGAGACATTCAAAAAAATAATACAGGTTTGTTAGATAAATTCCATTTGCATTGATTTTCACCAGGGATATACATCTTTTGATGGCAGCTGTCTTCAAAATAATAGCATAACAGATAATACTCTGCTACATAATTTTGTATTTTTATTACTTCTTTTCACTGATATTTGTAGAATAATTTAATCATTGAAGTTGGTCAGTACCTGCACACTCAGCAAAGACGTTTTTCTTTATTGTATTGTCAGTGGTGGTTTTGGCAGAATACAAGAAAGGCATAGTTGTTATGCAAGAATATGAAGTTGGGAAATGTTTGAAGAACTACAAAATGGGCATGAGAAAGTATCCACTATTTCCTAGTCTTGCAGAAGTAGGTCGGGAGTACAGGGAGTGCTCCATCCTCAAGAGCACGGGCTGTGTGTGCTCTGTAGTTGGGGTTTAGCAGAAGGTGACTTGCCACATCAGAGTCATGGTGCTGGTTCGAGGAGCCCCTGCCCTGGAGGGTTTGTTTCTGTGCTTCAGGAAGGAATGGAGGCAGGGGATGATAAAGCTCTGTCAGATTATCACTGTTTCAGAGACTCCCTCGTCGCATTTGTTGTGCAGAAACTGGGAGCCTTGAGAAAGCAGCACGGGCTGGTAGCTCAGAGGCTCCTGCACAGGGAGAAGGGGTGGCACGGTGCTTCTGTCCGACTGATCTGCTCTTCTCTGGGTCCTTCACCATCCTCCTGGAGACAAGGAGCTAATCACCTCGTTGGAATCCCTCTCTCCCAGTTCTCCCAGGTTTTCCTGAGGAGGTGTGCCCTATTCTCCCTTTCCACAGTCCCAGCAGGGGGCTTAACTTTTATATAGAGATACCCACACAGCTTACTTGAAAAAAAGTCCAGGGATTTTTCTTGCCAATCCTGCATAAAGGAAACACACGATCTGAAAAGAATGTTGTCTAAAAGTTTAATATTAAGACATGAGAAGCCATTAGCTTGCTGTCATTGCCTGGCAAAGATCCTAGTTTTGGTACCAGACTTAGTATTGGATGTCTTCTGTCCAGTCAAATAAAAATAGCACCAAAAGCATCCATTTTGTGTAAACCGAAAAAAGACTGGTTGTACAGTAACGTGGTAGAAGCCTTAGTGAGACAGGGTAGTTATCACATGGTGTCATCACATCATTGCAGAGCAGTTATTAGTTTTATTTTTGCTTGCAGTTATGGCTCAGGACAGGGAAAATGTGGTATATTGCTTTCTCTTTTTCTTTTTTTTACTCAGGAGATTGCATGCTTTGTCAAGAGTGCATTTGTTAGTCTCAGTGTCATATTTATATTAAAGACATAACAGAATCCTACTGCACTATCAATTGCTTTTCATTACCCCTGTCTTTGCTTGCAAAGGTCATCACCTCGCATGTGAATCAAATTTGGGAAAGAGTATTTTCTTTAGAAGCAGAATTGTAGTCTGGATTTCAAGGCTGTTCGGTTTGAGGAAGTTCATATGACATCTTCCTGAGCTTCCCTTTAACAGATAAAGTTAATTCAGCACCTTTGTGTGGGCAGATTGCATCCTCCCCTCTCAGAGTTGCAGTTGCTTTTGTTTTGTTTCACATTTGAATAATACATTTGATTACCATGGCAAATGTTGCAGTGTATGCACGCCTGACTGTAGTGCCTAATTAACTGATGATAACAAGGCAGGATTGCCCTCTTCTCTTTCATAAGCAATCATATACATGACAGTTCTTTTATCTTTCTTCAAAATTGACTTGCTCTCCTGACCCTTGAGCAGCTCCTGTTTTGTGTGTTTACCTCTGATGTCTTTGCAAGACTGTTAATTTTCTGTGGCATATCCTATCTAGTTGTAATTAACACATCGAACAGTGAAGAAATAGTTCTGCTTACAGATGCTTAATGGAGGAATGCTTTCTTCCAGTAATTATACAGCTTCGTTTTACTCATTTGCATTGACCTACAAGGATTTTGGGTGGAGTTTTGGTTGTTTGGGTTTTAGAGAACAACCCCAGTTTTATAGTCCTATTTAGGCAGATAAAACAAACTAAAACCTCAGTTTGTGTAAAAAAAATAGTTTACCTTTGCTTATAAAGTAAACTTAGGGGCAGTTGCTGGTAAGTTTGGTAAAGGTCTGAATTTAGCAAAGTTAAATTGGAGATAAACAGTGCTGTCATCTTGCATGTATTTAATCCTGAAGTTGAAGGCCTGTTCTTATAATTAGAACTTCAAGAAGCACTTGACCTATTTTAAGGAAGCATTGAAGTTGCATGTATATAAAGCAAATATTTCCCACCATTGTATCTTTAACTGAACTTAGATTTCAAATAGATGAGACCAGGATTTCTATTTACTGTTTTATAGCTAGACTGAGAATAAAGCCATAATGAATACAAGTTCAAAGAGAAGAAGGTAGAAGAGGAAAGGTTGGTAGTTACAGCAATAAAAACAGGGGCAAAAAGAACAGCTTTTCTGAAGGACTCAGGCTGGAATAATAATGATAGAATTGTCTAAATCGATATATCTCTTGTCAGCCTCACGTCTGATGTTTGAATCAGTCAGGCCTTTTCTGCAAGAGCTTTCCTCAGGAATATTGAATTATTTATTATTTGTATCTTTTTTCCTTCCCTTTCTGATGGTTTTTTTTCTTTTTTTTTTTTAATTTTTTTCCTAACTTAGTAAAATTTGTTTTTTATGCTGCCAGGTTCAATGTTGTCTGCTGTTTGATAAATAGCAGTAATTGGGTGTATAGCAGAAGTCATGTAAAAATGTATGACTTCAATTACATCTGGAACAATTTTTTCTTTATATTGATCTTTTTTTTTCTGTATAAGATCTGCTCTTCATAGCCTCCAGTGCTGAGTTTTTAAAGAATTACTCTATGTCCATATGTTGGCATGCACTTTTGAACCCATGCATCTTTTTTTAAAAAAAATGGAATGCTGTCTCAAATCAGTTCTGCCTGAGCAGTAAGTGAAAAATTAGAGTCATTCAAATAGTGAAATATTCATATTGTATTCTAGTCAGATGAAGGATTGCATTACTTTAAAATTACAATGCCTACTTACAGTCCCTGTTTCTCTTGTCTGTGATAATGAAATGAGGGTTCTGGCCAATTAATGAAAACATCATTTATTAGCAATTATAATCCAGATAAAAATAAAATATGTGTTTTGAAAGTCACTTCCATGTGGTAAAGTGTTCTCATTTAAATCTGCAGTTGTACACCGTAGTGTTTAGCTCTGTAAATATTATCAAAGGTGCCAATGTAATAGAAATGTACCAGCTGTAATTTCAAATATCAAGTCAGAATTCTCATTGTGTTCCAGCTGTGATGATTTTAAATTGTTTTTCCTCTTTATGTCAGGGCATGAGGTGATAAATAACTTGATCCAAATGTTTGATGCTGATTTATGATAAAATGGGTGAGTGTACTTGCTCTGAAATGTCTTCATAGGTCAGAATAAAACATGGGCTGAATTTCCCGTTTGGACTGGCCTTGCGGTTTGCCCTGGCGTGGGGTGATGGACTGCTTAGAAATTGAGGTCTGAACTCAGGCTGTAACAGAGTTCAAGGTTGCCAGCACTGGGGTTTTGCATAGGATTTTGTTGTATTCTGTTATTCACATTGCTTTTCACCGTGTGCATTTTTGAGGGAAATGCAGTGGAATATTGCCTTGTCCTTATTAAATATATTTTCTGTTCATTACGTAAGTCTTTGCTTTGCGTGCTTCATGCTTCAAACTCTTCTAAAGTGAGAGTCAAAGTAAAGGGTTATATAAACAGTCATATTTATGCCATCCAGCAGTGGATCAAAGGGAATATTTCTCACAATTGTGGTTAATTTATGTCATTTGAAAATGTAATTACCTCATGATTACTGCCTGCTTTATGCAGCCCCAGTCTCTGTTTTTCAAAGCAGTCATGGTCTAGGCTGGTAGTGGACAGGAGTGCTAAACAGGCTGGCTGTAACCTAAACCCTGCAGTTCTTTCTCTGCTCTTTGCCCTGCTGTCATTACAGGCAGAGGATAACTGAGAGCAGAAACTGCAGATTTTGCTTTACTAGTTGAGATAATTCAGTGAATTGGTAGAGATTTTCCTGTTTCGAGTGGAGCTAATTCTCAGGCTGTTAATACGTGGATCTTTCAGAACGTGTAAACTGGCAGAGAAAATACCTCCCGTGTCTCTACAGCAGTTTCTTTAGGAAACCCTAACTTTAAAATAACCTTTTAGGAGCAGCTGTGTAATGCAATTTATTTAAAGGCTGCCAATAAATGCTTGAATCATTATGTAGATGATCAGATGAAGCTGAGGTTAAATAGATAAAAAGAAGTTGGTGGTGTTTTTACCCAAAGTCTTGTTTAAGCCTCACTAGTCTGTTTTTTCCTGTAGCAGTTTGACAAAATTGCCTTTCCTACCAGCAGCCTGTTAGGTGCTGTGCACAGAAACAAAACCCTATTGTTTTAGATTTTCTTTCATATCATGTAGGTGTCTGTGCCATACCACCCACACAGGAAAGCAAGTGAGCTGTGAAATATATTCATTGTTAGAGTACAGGGGAAATGGAGGCAAGCAATCGGCAGTAATAATGTACGACAGCAAGGGGAGGCTGCCAACATTACCTGCATTATTTCGGTTGCCTTTTTCATTATAGGTTCGGGAAATAGGCAGCAATTCGATTATGGCATGATTTGGGATGGAATTGCTTGCCGTTCACTGACCCTGTCACAAGGGGATCAAATGAGAAGTCAGCTCAAATAAAGTTTATAGTGTATTAACTGGACCAAGCATTGCCTAGCCCGGGAGCATGATTTTTCATCTTCCAGGGTTTTGTAACTGCTTCTCAGATATATTTGTACCTTAAGGCGAGGGGGGAGGGGGAGAGGGGAGGAAAAAAAAAAAGAAAAAAGAAGGATTGGCTGAGATGTATAGGAATGAGCTCGCTGGCCAATGGTGAACATTCCCCTCCCCTCCCATGTGCAAATCTTAGCTCCTCTCTAGCTTGTGAGAAGCAGCATGATTAATAACACTGAGGGAACCTGCCTGTTGGATTATTAATTTTCCATCCTTTTCCCCTTCCCTTACGCATACCCCTGACGCTTCGCCTTTTTTTAAAGAAAGCTTTTCTTTTTCTTCCCCCCACCCTTTTTTTTTTCTTTTTTTTTTCTTCCCATGGAGCTAACCACTAGCCACTAATATTCTCGTGGCTAGCCAACCCTGCAAGGGCTTACTTCACAGTGGGGGGAGTTTGTATATTAAAATAGGGGATTCTGCAACGAAGCAGCAACAACAGAAAGGAAAAAAAAAAAAAAAAGAAAGGAAAACCATCCCTGAGATGCTTGATTACAGTACAGTTGCCTTTAGCTACAACTGCTAAAACTAGAGTTAATGCTGACCTAGAAGGCACGAAATGTGTTGCAGTGTCTGCCTGTTAGTTTAGAGAGCACTGCACTGCATGGGCAGACAAACATTGCCTCTCCTTATTCCAGCTCATTAAAACCGGCCCTTTAGAAACCTTGATTGCATAGAGAGGGTGCAAACGGAGAGAAAATGAGGGTTAATGGTAGGTAATTGGACAAACTGCGGGGTTTTTCTTGGTGATGGTCGTGGGGTTTTTTTGCCTTTTTTTTTTTTT
>VZRS01009608.1:412440-484880 GCA_013398055.1 Ifrita kowaldi | reverse complement strand
TTTTTTTTTTTTTTTTAACCAAGGCTTTTACAAGACTCGTTGTAACGCACATGATTTTCGGTCTGCAATCCGAAGCAGCTGGTTGTTAACTCGGCGGTTTCCGCGGAACGATGCCGCCGCAGCAGCAGCAAACTCGGCAGCCCCGCGCCGGCCGAGCGCTGAGCGCTGAGCGCGGCGGGGTCCGGCCCCACGTGCGGGGCAGCCCGGGGACACCGCGGGGCTCCCGGCCCTGATTCGCTGACCAGGTCATGTGTCCAGTCCGTATAAACGCGATGGGGGATGGAGCAGCTCCATTCTGAGCGCTGATGTCCGGGTTTGATGAGTTTTTACGAAGTTGCTGTGTTGTAGTAGTGTGCCATGTGTTTTGTTCTTTCGAGTTAAAATAGCAGCGTGAAGACATTTGCTTTTGTTAAGTCACAGTGTAATACAGTGAAAAAGCACCAATTGCTTGTATAGAAACACATTACAAAAGATACAAAACTTCGTAATTAACATGTTGGTAAAATAGCACCAAAAATGATTTTGTAAATATGTATGTGTACATGCAGCTGGTAGTTCTGTTTGGGAAAGGAGCAGCTGAGACAATGGCTCAAGAAAACAATCTTCATGTGGTTTTTTACTGAAGGTAGGATGGGGTGCTGTACTTTTTAACCTATTCAATACTTCTCAAGTGATAAGGAAAGAAGAAGAATATACCTGTATAGCTATTTTGAATTTATGTAACATGCATTGCAACTGGTTTTAATTTAAACTTTTGTTTAAAAAAGCGCATAGTCTTAGTTTCTCTCGTGATTTAAAAGCACTGATATAAGAAAGACGAAAGATTTTTTACTTAATACCAACACAGCATACATACAGGCATTAAGCACATTCTATGATAGAATAGAATATCTCCAGTTGGCAGGGTACCATAAGAATGAATGAGTCCAAATCCCATATAGATATTGAAAATCCATATATGTCATGTCTTCTAGAATTAAGCTGAAAGGAATTATTTCATAAACTTGAGGTATTTTTCTTGTCAATCCTTACAAGTGTGTGCTGAGAGGGAGCTGGTACAACAGTCTCAGTATTCAATGTATCTTGGTATTGTTCTAATAATATTGCTCGTAATTTTGCATAGTGCACATGTTGTCATTGTTGACTTTCAGTTACTCTTTATTGGGAATTCTTACCTTTCTGTGGAAGGGTCTGTTTCGTCCCTGGAAGGTAGTTTATAATGTTATTATGCTGTTTCCAGTTCAAATTCGAGATGCGTGGAAGACCTGGGGGCAGAGCTTTTTTGTTTGGCTTATTTATTTATTTTCATTGCCTCTGAGATTATCAGTGCATTAGTAGAAGGAATTGTCATTGATTGATCGCTGAGCTCTAATTGTGTTTTTTTCCCTTTTCTCTGTATTAATGTTAGTGGTAGCAAGTCTTGATGTGCATGAACACTTTGGCTTACAGTACAACAAAAGCACTGCAGCTGCTGGGGCTTGTTCTTAGCAGAGAATCAGTGATAATGCATTTTATTTCTCAAGAACTGGTTTGATTTTACTATAAGTGCTCCTTTCTACGGCTGAAACATATTTCAGCCTGAAAACAATAGCTGTGTTGGTGAGTCAGGTCTCATTCTGACATTTGCATATGTTGTATGTTTCCATCTACTCTCGGTGAGCAACAGCCTGACGTGCCTGGATCAAGCAATGCCTTATTTTGAACAGTGTCTTATGTTGTACATTTTTTGCATCTTGGTTAAATATTCATTTATTTTGTTCTTTTTGATACTAAGGGATTAGGTCATGTTAAGCAATAGCAGGAAAAGTAATTTTTGATTGAGCAGTCGGGCCCATCGCTTTGCAAACTCAGACTACAAAGGCAGCATAAACTTTGTAATCTCTACAATGGTAGCAGTTATTGGGCATGTTGATTTTTAGATCCCTACAATTATAGATCTGTCAGGTGTTACAAAGCTTGTGCTTGTAGTTTTTATTGAATTTTATAATCTAATGGAGGGTTATGATACATAAAAAAATTGCAGTCAATATCAATAAGATTGTCTCCAAATTAAATAGTAGGTGTTCGCGTTTTTCATTTTATTTTCTTTTTTTACTACAAGTAAAAATAGCTGGGAATAAAAAAAAATCGACAGGGAATAATTCTGTAGCAACTACTGGAAAATATATTCTGAGTAGAATCTCCTCCACTGTTCCTAGGTGGAACAGTATTGCAGTAGCACGGCATTTTCTTCTCATTGTTGCTGACAGATTTGTTCTAATGCTGCCTCCAAACCATACAAGCCTTAGCTTATCTCAGCTTGCAGTCACAATGTTGACACACATATATCATAATCTCAGTCATCTGAAGACGTACACTCTTGGTGAAGGCAAATTCTGTATTTTTTCAGCCATCATTTATTTTATTATCTATATCCTTAACTGTTCTATCTGTCGTAATCATACGTTTTATGGTCAAAAGCGATTCCTTATCTCTGTAGGTCGGTACTTACGACGTGTCCACGCTTCTAAAGACTACTGTTAGTAATTCCTAAAGCTCTTAGAGAAGTGATTAGGGAGTCAGGATTGCTCACAAATTGAGTCTTTTTTCTCCTTGACACTGATCCTGTGATAGTCTCCCCATTTAATCCTCACCAGCAATTTGCCTATAGTTGCAGCTAACAGGAGGTGATTAGAGGGGAGTTGCCCACTGCCTTTTTACTTCTGCTGTAGTGGCGCGTCAGACAGAGGCTACTGAATCAAAGCTGTTTTCCTATTAACTCAACACGTCCTAATGCATTAGAGCCACTTTTATCTAATAACAGTGTTCAGCTTCCAGCGCTATTTTAATGTGACTTGGGATTCCTTTTAAAACATCACAATGAGCATTTTTAAAATTAGAGAACAAAAAGCGTAAAGGAGAATACCCCTAAAGATGAAAGCGAAATAGTGACACTAACAGGTCTCATTTTTATCAGCACATGCGTGTAACCCCGATTAAAACTACAGACAGTTGTTGCCCTGCATCAATAGACAAGCAGATTCCACTTTCTCTAAACAGTGCTTTAATTGCAAGCCTGGTGACAGGTAACTGATGTCATACTTTTGAAGTGATAATGGCATGCATTTACAAGTGAGAACAGCACCAATGAAAGGGGGACAATGGAGAGTTAACTTTTCCAAGTAGTATTTACAAGGAAGGAGAATATGAAAGGCCTCAGTGGAAATGTCTAAATATTTGCTGCTTATTATTTTGACCCACTTCTAAAACATATCAGGGTTATTTGGGTTAATTGTTTTATTGGTATGACACAGAATCTTCACCCTGAAGCCTACATTCTCTGCTTTTATAAGTTTTGTTATTTAAGAAAGCACTGTTTTATACTTTGCTACTTTATTGACAGAGCTGTTAATTGTTCAAACTGTTTTAAAGAAACTACAGGAATGGATTTAAAAAGAATTCTGCAGGGACATACAGTTTGAAAAATGTCCAGCTGCTATCATTTAAACTTCCTTATCTCCTTTCTATTCTTGAGGTTTACTTTGATGATAATAAAGGTGTGTTTCAGGAATACCTTAGAGAAGATATTTTAATTAGTATTTTACATGCTTTAGAGCAAATAAAATGAACAAGATATTTTAGCATGCATTAGCAATTTGAAGTGGACTGCTGAAATACAGGAAAACACACACAGTGTGTGTGGGCTCGGGCTCAGCCAGCTCCATCCCATTGAGAGCCACAGGTACCTCAAAAATGTCACCTGTCATGACTATTAACTATCCAATTTGATCCTGCGGGACAAGAACAAACAAAACTGGACAAAGTTTTCTGCTTTCAGGCTGTTGAGAGTTAATTTCCTATGCAGTACACATGTATAGATAAATAAATGCATCTCTCTATCCTGAAATTGAAAAATGCGTCCATTTCTGAATGTGCCACAGGTCTGTCATGTATGTTGATTTGTCTCGAAACACATTTTTTGTAAAAACAATAAACATTGCTTTGCTCTGTGGGTTTGGTTTTTTGTTTGGTGTTGTTTGTTTCTTCATTTGTTTTGAGGGGTTTTTTTAAGAGAACTATAAAGTATGGGAAAACCCTGGTGCCAGTGTTATGTGCCTATTTACATTTGGCTGGCTAAAGCAGACAGGGCAGGAACAAAGCCTGAACCAGGTCACTCCAGAACTCCAGCTCCTTATTTTTCTTGTCACATGTTGCTGTTGTCCTGCTGGAGCTGTCAGCTACATAGAAAAAACTTTCGTGAGACACGCTAGTCCAAAAATTCCCACCTTGTGTTAAATTCTTTGGAATGGGGTTGGATCCGTGCAGGAATCCAAGATGTAACTGAATTCTGATACAGAACCCATTCTGCAGGAAACATTTTGTTGAGGAACCCTGTTATTCTTTGGTCATTATATTTTGTCTTCAGTTGTACATTGTGTTTCTCGTTTTAATATGTAATATGTTTTATGGGATGCAAAAATGTATCCCATAAATTTTTATAAGGGAGCCAAGTAATAACACCTATCATTTGTCTTTTCTTGGAAATGGAAGACATGAATGGACTGCTTTCTCTTGTATATTCATTTGTGGTTTTTCTTTATGTGGCAAATAGTAAATATTAAAAATTTCACAAATTCTATTATATAGAAACTGATGAGCTTTTGGTATTATAAAACCATAAGCAAAAAAAAAATTAAAAAAGGTCTCTCAGAACTATTTCTGGATTGATTTTCATGCTTTTTGAAGGTACTGTATGCAGAACCATAGAAAATAAATGTAGTCTCTTTGCAAGACACATCACTGAGGACTGGCAGGACATCAGTCTTGCAGACCTGTAGGACTGCTGAATGTCCAAGTCTTTAAAGTCTGTTTTGTTTATTTAAGTAGTTAATGTGCCTTAGTTGTAGGGTGAAATACTGCCAATTCATTATTTTTAGGGACACTGAGTAATAACCTATGTTTCCTATTATTCTGTGCCATTTTCGTAGAAATCGAGCCTCTCTGATTTTTCTGCAGTGCTGTTGAAATAGCTGGAATTTTAGATTTGCAGTTATGCAGGCAAAAACTATTTTAGGTCGTTAGCTGGTAATGGTGATCAGGGAAAGCATTGTTTTTGTATTTCTTAAAGAGAATAGATTTATCTAAAAGGCAAATTTCTATACCATATCAACAGACTTTGTAACTTTGTTCAACTTCCTTTCCATCTTTGCTTTTTTTAGAAGGCTTGAGGTAATGGACAGCTGTAGCAGAGAAGTAGAACAGTGTTTAATTGGTGATTGCAGGCTAGAAATGTGCAAAGTCCACAGATATGGAAGGGTACAAAATTGCTGCCCTGAAGGAGCAGGACTCCTAATGATGGGTAAAGGTGAAAAAAGTAGTGTGAGATGGATGAAATGTGAATGGATTCAGATTTCATTATCTTAACAGCTTCCTGTAGTTTTCCCAAAGATTAATTATAAAATTGGCCATTGCAGGATTTTGTTCTTTCATTCTTAAAGTCCTGCTTTGAGTCCTATAAATGCCCTATGCCATCTAATGCAACAGACATTTTCTCCTGGGGATGCTGTGGCTATCCCACATTCTGGTTGGGACTGGACGGGATTTTTCATTCCAAGGAAATGCTCAGGACATGTTGTGAGGCTGTCAGGATGAAAACTGTGTGCACAGCCTCCCCTGCCACGGGCTCTGGAAGGAAAACCCAGGTGTGTCAAGCCAAAAGGGACAAGGACTGCCAGACTCTCAGATGCATCTGCCGTGTGCCCACCGTGAATCACAGGCCAAGCACAGCTGTGTTTGCAGCCACTGACCCTCCTGGGCTGTGGCATTGGCATGCAGGCCCTTTTCCTTCTCTTTCAGGGAATCATCTGTTAGCACACTGATGTTCTGCTTCCTTCACAGTACAGGTCCTCGCTTCACAGTGGCTGTTCAAATACCGCTGGGATGTCCTGCTTTCACAGTCTGTGATTGTAGGATAAAAAAGAGAAAACTGGTCGGGGAGGGGGGAAGTCTGCTTTGGCAATTTCCACAGCAAAAAATCCAGTTTGGTCTCTAAGAGTAAAATTGAATTGTATTGTAGTGAAGTATGGTGTGTAATACAGGCATGGAACATCAAACAGTGACCTTTAGTGTTACTCGTGTTCCTTTTTCCTCTGGAGGTCAGACTTTACTGTATCTGGGTAGACCTGGTTGGCAGTCAGTCTCATTTCTGAGAAAAGGCTTTTAAAAACTGCAGTGCAATGAGCAGTGCTGTTATTGAGGCCCAGACTGTCCTTTAGTGAAGTCAGGCCTGTAATGTTCATGCTACCAGAGTTTTAGGGGTGGGGAGGCAGGGCAGGCTTCAGTGACTCCATAAGTGATGTGGCTGAGCAACCAAGGCTGATATTTGGACTGCTCTTGTGGTACTTTTATAATAAACTCCTAGAGAACTTCCATTTTTTTTGAGCATGTATTAAAAATTATAAACCCAAAGCATTTCTACTATTTTTTGCTGTCTGCACTCTCCAGAGGACAATCAGTAAAAGGCTGATAGAATCTTCTTTTGTATCTCCCATTACTCTCTTGGCTGCTTCTGCTGGAGAGTGGAAAAATGTGGTTCCATCCTCACCCAGGTCCTGGGGGAAATAAGATTAACACTGCAAGGAATAGGGAGGTCCTGTCCTTCCTTGTACCTGTCTGTTTGTGCAGGTGCTCACTGAACCAAATCAGGAAACTCATATGGGTGCAGCTAACCAATTTGCTCTGGGTTAATTTAGCCAAAGTCAAATCCCCAGTCTTGTTTACCCCTGTTCCTCTGCAGATTTGGGGGGGGAGTACCTGTGAGAGGGCCCTGCAGAGGCCAGCGGGGGCCAGGAGCAGCTGCAGGACTTGGCACCACTTTTGGAAACAGCCCCTCCTTCAAGCTCATCACTGAGTCAGGGCAATATTAGAGAATATTGCGAAAGGGAAGAAGGAAAAGAAGTTAAAAAAAAAAAAGAAAGTGACTGGGTAGATTCAGGAATGGTTTTATGTTTCCTGTAACCACACAGAATATTTAAAAATGTGTCCTGTGCTTGTTTATTTATATTCAAATCAGGACAGCTCAGAACTGTATTTGGAACTTCGCGTGGCCTGTATAGGACATTGTAAGTCCTTCCTTAATTAAACAGCAAATGTGATGTGTTTGGACAGTGGCTGATGCTATGGAAATGGAGTCTCAACCTTAAGATTTCTTTTCCAGCTGTTAGCGCAAGGACTGTCTATGGGAGAATGAATTCTGACTTTACTTTTCAAATGTCTGAAGTTGTATTTCTTTGTTGTGTTTTCTTTTTCCTCAATAATATTAAAGTTTACTTTTTTTTTTATTTAAACAGATTGGGATGCAGAATTTGGTACATTATTTAATTCTTTCTTTTTGTTCCTGAAATTATTTGTGGTTAGCTTACAGAAGTTGGTATTTTTATATAAACAAAATCCTATATAAGCAAGCAGTATTGACAGTCTAAGGCAGATGTTATTCTGATGACTGACTTACTCCAAAACATTATTCAGGTTCATGAAAAACTTCTATAGTGTGTCAAGGGTATTTTTCTTGTTTGAATTTTATGCTTTAGTTTAAAAACTACATAGAATTTATGAGGGTTTTTTTTTGGTGGGAAATAGTTCTTTAATGTAAAATTCTCGAAACTCCATTGGCAATATTTTAGAGCATTTATTTTGTCCTTTGGTCAAAGATTCTTCCTCGGGAGCAAAGGCCAAGTAATAAGTAGATGAGAGATATTGTGCCTTTTTGCAAGGATATTGTCTTAATCCTCTGCAGAGACATGTTGAAGTAAACTGTAAGATGGAATATCTGTGCTATATCTGGAAGGTTTTTTCTTTTAAAATGTGTAACTGTTTATCAGCTTCAGCCCTTCTGCTCCTTTCAAAGTTGTTTCTGTAAAAGCATGTGAATGCTTTAATGACTTTTTCCATATATGTAAGACCCAGGGTTCACTAATAACAAACCTGTCTTGTCTGACAATCCAGTTTTACCTTTTCCTTGACAGGCAGACACATGACATGTTGGCTCTTTAGTGTTTTACAGAGAGAGGGGAAAACATGTATATACTAAAATAAAAAGTCCCAAACACACTGTATTGTTAAGGAGGGATTACCTTATGAAGAGCTGATTTAAAAATCCAAAAAGTTTGTACAGTCGGCATGGCTATGCTAATAATTCTGTTCCCAGACTTACCAAGACCTCAATTTCCTCACTGCAGTGAGTCTATTTCCTCACAATAGAAGACACCAGATTGTACTGGGATATCCAAGTGGAAGATAATCACCTCTGAAATGCTTATTGTCTTGTCTTTAATACCTTGGGAAAGTGACTCGGTTTCACTGATTCTAGTATTATATATGCTTGTTTCTGTAGAACAGTTAAAGGTAAGCATTTTTGGTTTGCTCCCACTTGCAACAGTTCTGGTCCTTTCCTGATGATCTTTTATGGTCATTATTTAGGTTGGGATAACTTTTAGAAGTTCAAGTGTGAAAGCTACAGGCAAACATTACTCTGCCTCATCCTTTGAAGGTTAACTAAACATGGCAGGACTTTGGGGGTATAATTTGGACAACTGTAAGACTGATAGAGTTTTTGCTTCTGTGATGGGTTTGATAGAAGTGTCTTGAATAGTCAGCCCCCCGAGAAATGTGTTGCTCTAAACCAAAATAAATTTGGTTTGCAAAGAGACCCAGAACATTTTTTGCAGAACTGGTGTAACACATGCCCAATGGACGATATTCCAAGTAAAGGAGTAGTCATGTTTATAATTTTCTGTTCCTCAGTGTTTCCACCCTAGACCTACAGGATTAACAGTGTAATATGTTGTATAAGAGTTAAAATGGGCGATGAAGTGAGGATGTGCTGTTCAGAAAAAAAAGAATCAAACCCTTTTATTGGATCTGTGCAGTGTGTTAGGAAGAGACTCTTGGCTGTCTGCCATCCCCACTGTTCCTGATACCTGGCTGACACTCAGTCTGGAAAAGAGAAACTCTCAGGTGGCTGTGGGGAAACACCCGCAGGAGGTTGTGTGGCTCAGGAGTGAGTGTATCTGGAACAGAAACAGCTCGTTCCATTACTGGGCTGGTACCACCACTCTGTCTGCTGGCTCTAAATCATATAAACCTCAGAGACACAATAACGGAGCCCTCTGCTCCCGGCTGCTTCGCTGTGTGCTTTTCATCAGGTTCTTCAACATTCCAAAACTTTAGATAAAACCAGGAGGGGTTACTGAATGTACAGAATACTTGTTCATCTCGGGACATCTGCAAGCTGAGTAGAGTAGGAGGCTAGAAAGTTCTTTTTGAGGAATATCACATAGTTTTGCTTTCTTTCCACTTTCTTCGCCAATTTTACAAAATCTCGTTATGGATGAAAAAGATGAGGAACTCACACATAAAGCCAAGAATTTATTATTAATGTAATTGAGATCTGAAGTCTTGTCAAAGAGTTATTAATAGTACGGTTTTAATTTTTACAAAAAGGATAACAAGCTATTATGGAGCAAGTCTCCTGAATAATAAAGCAGTCGGAATTGGTGCCTGAGTAATTGATGCCCTCCATTCTAGCAAATGGGGACACATAAATGCCTCTTGTTGACACCTCACAGGGTTGTGTCAGCAAGTCTGGATTTTTCAGAGAAATGGAAGGAACTTGGAGACATTGTTGTCACAGCACTGTTCAGAGCTGTGTGATAGTGCTACCTGTTATTTCATAGAGAGGTCATGCTGTAAATGCCTTCTGGAACTTAGTTCTGCCTGGAGTTCTGCTTTATCCTACAGCAGTTTCATCTGACCACTCTCAGTATTGAGTGTGACATGTGCATATTATTAAGCATATGTATCTCCAGTGTGGAAACTTCAGTTGCCTTTTCCTGCAGTTTCGGCTCCTAAAGCATCTTTTCTATACCTAATAAAATCATACCAGCTTTTAGTCCTTTAATCCTCTTTTTGTTTTTCTCATCGTATCACAATATGGTTGTTGATTGTTTCTGCAGAGAGATAGGAAGTTTGCAGTGTTGTCTGTTGCATAAAGTCATAGCAGAAATAATCTGTATTATCACATGCCTTATTTATATTTCATCATAACTGCTTTTTCTGGGCTCAGCTTTGATGGTAAATGAAAAGGTCTTTCCTGTTCCAGGGAAGCATTACTTAATAATGTACAGAATTTGGAATGGACTTATGGTACGTGTTCTGTGACTCCTGTGCCTTGATTTCTGTTGTTCCCAGCATTCGGGTTGCAGTTAATTTCCATTAAACAGCCAGAAATTTCTGTGAGTTGATTCAAAGCAAAACTGCATTATCTCAGCTGTCTGTTCGTTATGGGAAATGATGGGAAGGTAAGGAAATACTAAAAGTAATAGGTGGCCATGGTGTCTGGGTTGTCAAATGAGATGTATAATTTGCTTTGTGTATGAGTGTTTGAATTTTTCAAGTTCTTGGGTTTGGAAAGTACCTCAACACAGACTATCCAGAAGTTTAATTACCTTATTCTGTTAGGTGAAATTACTAAACAGCTTCTTCAAAGATGCTGTTCTGTGTTTGAATAAACATAATATGCAAAAATGTGAAAAGTGCTCCTAGTATGATACCCAAGTGGGATACGGTGGCTTTGTGGTGTCATATTTTGAGAAGTTATTTAAAGACACACAAAAGGACACTGTCACTCTGTTATTAATGTTAAAAATTGTTGATGCTGTGTGAAGTGTGTTTTTTCTAATTAGAGGAAAGCTGTAGAGTACCATTTCCATAATCAACATGGGAACAGAAACTCAGCAAAATTTCATGTATTTGCAGTGAAACTGCTCTTCAGCAACATAAAAATGGCTTTTATAACATAAAGGCTGTAATTAGAATAAGTCAAATCAGTTGGAAACGATTAAAGCCAGAACAGGCTAAGCTGCCTTCTAAATATTTGTCTGGAGATTAGCCCCACTCTTACAGCCCCTGAGAAGCATCTTTGATTTACTTATAATGCTTGACGTGGCAAAGATAATCCTGCAGAAGGCAAATGAACACAAATTTAGATGTGCTGTTTGGCTCTCTTTGTTGATTTGACAGGAGGCAGCATATTGGAAGTGATGTTGGAGAAATGAGTATAGGGTCACATAAGACAAATTGCTTAACACCCCCCCACACCCCTCTCCCCGATCATAATTTTAAATTCTTTAAAAACCATCCTCATTCTTTGAAGCTTTTAGGATGCACTTTAGAAGTCCATGTGGAATAATTTTCCGCATGTCTATGCGACAGTTGATGTGAGTCTCATTGTATTTAAAATTATAGTCCTGAGATGGAACTTTCTGCTTGTTGCTTGTCTGACATCAGCTATTAAAATGCAAGTAAAGCTTGGCAGGTATAAATTTGAAGAAGAAAAGAAATTATGTAAGAATATGAGGATTGTTAATATTAATCAGCTAGTTGAGGAAGAATGGTGGTTTACTCTGTAGAAGAGTTCTGCTGGAAAAACAAACAAACAAAACAGACTTTGGGTGGCCAGTTCCTTCCTGACCCCCCTTAGTGCTCTTCTGATAACCAGAAAGTAAAAGAGAGAGGGAACTATTGGGGTTGGTAAACTGTAAACATGGATTGGCTGTCCATTGGCTTGTGGATTTAATGACATCAGCAGAAAGGAACTATTCTAAAAGCCAGCCTGTATTTTGGGATGATGATGAACCTCCACGTTGTTGTTAACCCTTGATCACATCAGGTATAACAGCACAGAATGCTGAACATTGTCAAGCATGTAAAGATGAATGATTTGGTGTGAGTTTGGAATGTTTGGTATAGATCAAGTTCTTACTTTGTGTAGTTTTGCTTTCATTTATAATCTCCACAGCATCCCAAACTTTTTGTTTAGCTGGGGAAAATATAATCAGTGTAATGTATTCTCTTACTGAATTTTAAACAAGACCATTAAAACTCCTTTAACGTGCTAAAGTAAGCTTCAGAGAGGGTTTCCATTTCATCTTTACTGAGCTGAGGCTGTAGCACTCTTTCCCTTTGCGCCACAGTGAGAGGCCGTCAATAATTCAATAGCCATGGCCTTGATGGGCCAAGGCCTAACTTAGACTTTAAACAGAGCCAAGCAGCTTGTCAAAGTGTGATGTGCTGTCAATGCCTGACTGATCTATACTGCATGAATTCTCCCTCCCTCTTGATGTATCCCTGGGAATTAAAAGAAAGCAATTTCAGAAGTAGACCTAGTGTGAAACACCTGTTTGTTTGGAATTTTTAATAAGGGAAAGTTGTGTTAGTAATGAAGCTCAATGAAGTCATTGCGTTTTTGCTTAGAGGACCCAGACTAAATTTGTCTCTAATGGCATTGGTGTGTTTTCACTTCTGTCAGGAAGAGAAGTCACGGTATTTGTAAATATGTTAGTGCCTTAGAGCAAGTTCATTTGGAGCAAGACTTAATAACTAATGACAAGTAATCCAAATGCTTAATCCAAATTACCTATTTGCATCTTTCAGTTTTATTGATATTATGCCATTAACACTCAGTATTGCAGTAAAGAAACCTTTTCAGAGCTGTTTGTTTTCAGGTTTTCCCCCACACAGTAAGTGACATATATGATGCATTCACATCCTTTCTAAGTGCTCTGCATTGAATTTGCTTATATTTTATGTTTTACTTGGAAGCTGAGAAATCACTTGTTTTTCTATGAAAATAGTTTAGACAAGAAGCAGAGCTAATGTGGTAATGAGTTGTATTCCACTCCCCTCACACTTTACAGTTAAATTTAAAAGCAGAGTTATATCTAAGGTGCCTTTGAAAAGCTGTAAGAAAGATTAAATAAAGTTTTACAATAGTTGTCTAAGAATCAAAAAGCTAGTGTTATTAAATGTGTATTTATTTATATTTCAGAGCATTTGAATTTCAGTCGTGTTGCTAAGCTGCTTTTTTGATATTTTTTATTGGTTTTTAAAGGAGAAAAGTAACATTGTTATTCTCACTCAAAATGCATTTGTATTGCCATTGTCTTCTTTACAAATTCATGTCTTATGAAGTTTCCATATCTGCTGTAGGTTTTAAGAGACATGTAGGTTCTCAGCCTTCAGGTACTTTTTTTAATGGAGACACAAGAGCATAATAGAAAAATAAGCATGGCCCTTTTAATGTTTTCAAAATACTGAAAACTTGCGCAATGGATTAGATAAAGGTTTTTTGTTTCCTTTTTTGTAAAACTTGTTATATGTTTTAGTTTTAAATATCTTACTCCCTAAGTTGTCATTTTTCAGAAAAGTTGATTTCATTACTTAGTTTGCATTAATGGTGTTGCAGCTTTCATCCGTGGCACGGTGAAGCAGAGGAAACAGTGCAAAATCTGGTTAATAATGTTTCTAACTAAGACTTTATTTTAGTGTGTGGGTGCCTCTTACCCAAGCATGTAAACGAATTGCAGCCCCCACTGCAGACTGTTGAATGGAGAGAAGCCACTTCTTCTCTAAAAAAGCAGTCAAAAAGGGGAATTGTGCTTTCCTGTTTTCTAAGCTGCTCCTTAAACTACCCATTAAACGGTCCTACTCCATTTTGGTGCAAAGTGAAGCTGATTTGCTTAACTTAGAGCTGAGAATTGTATACAGGGCTGTTGCTCTGTGCCAGGGATGTGTTGATGCTGGGTAAGTGATGCTGTATATTGAGCAGCCAGGCAATGGCCTTTGCATGAAACAAACTTCACACCCCATCAATTTACCTGTGTTGCTGGAGGTGCTGTGTGCTCATTGCACTTGACAATGTGCAGAGTAATTATATCGGTGCAACAGTTTTCACGGCAATAGTCTTTTTGTTAGGAAAAATTGTGCATGTTGGACTTCATAGTCTTTGACAGTTTAGGCCTGTGATCTTCCAAATAATTATTCTTCGAGGTTAAGTAAACACTTTTGACTCTGACTGCATAGTTGTACAGAAGTAAGGAAAGCAAAATAATCCTTTTTTTTTTGATTTTGACTTTGAAAATCTCTGTAGGCCTTGGGTGATGGGCTGAAGACTGTCAATGAGATTGTTACACACCATCATAAGCTGAGCAGAGAATGAACGTGACAAGAATAAGAAAGTGTCCTGCATGTAGTGCTGCGTGTAAAGTGCAGGCAAGGTGAAAATACATGATTGAATATTAGCACGCTTTCAAAAATATAAATTAAAGCCACTCATCTGGGATTGCAGTGGAATGAGGGCTCCTTCACTCTGACTGTTGGTTACATTCTTGGCTTTTCTGCTTAGCTGGGCAAGTAGAATTTGGTTGGTTTTCAAAGCTGATGGGTAGAATTGTTGGAACACGCTTGTGAAGACAGTTCTTTGCTCCCCCAAATTGAGGCAGATATTCCTCAGAAGCCTAATGCATTATCTGGGCATGTATCTGTGTCTGAACAGTTGCACCATGCACGTGGCAGCAACTTCTGCTAGAATTAAGCTCTTCAAGACCATTTTTAGCAAGTGATATTTGAGGCTCTATCTCCATGAGTTTTCCTTCTCCTGGTGCACAAATTGGCCACCAGATACCTGTGCAAGACTCACCAGCTTTTGTCATCACAGGTCTAGAGGGGTGGAAATCCACTCTTTGCAGACCTTTGCAGTTCTCTTTGTATGTGACAGAAGTAAGGAAGCTCTTGCAATCACCCCAGCATCGCCAATCTTCAGAACTGTGGATAACCATGATTTTCAAATTCTGTTGTATTTGAAACTGGGCTACATATTACCATCCCTAAATACAGGCATCTAGTTCAGAAGATATTAACGAGGTTTCCCAGCTGGTGCTCATGGCAAAAGTAACTTCTGCAAATGACAGAAAAGGTAAACAACACGCAACTCCAAATTTTATCTAAATGATATTTATTATTAAGGAGAAAGGGAATATTTTCTGGTTTTTCCCCCCCTCCCCCTTTCCCATTAAAAAAAATTATGTTTTTTTATTCTTGCCTATTTTAGCTACTAAAAGGTTCTAAAAACACCACATGAAATACCAAATATACTGAATCCTTGAGCATGTGTAGCTGTTATTGTTAGTTCTGAACATCTTGATTTCTCTTTGGATTTTAGTGTGTGTTTGATAGTTACTCACAGGCACCTTTTGCTAATGTACTCAGAGGAGAATCCTCTGGATTTCCTGATGCTGCCTTTCCATACAGAACCATCTAAGCCCTACAAATGAACAGAAGCTCTTAGCTTTGGAGTGGAGAAGTAACAGCGTTTGTGGAACCCTGGGTGTAGCTTGAGTTTGGAAACAGCCTTGCTTATTGTACCAAATCATTGGAAGCTCTGTATCTGGGAAGCACAAGGAGCTGCAATGGCTAGGTGAAAGTGAATAAAAATGAGGAGACTTGCAAACTGCTTTTGCTCCAGGGCTGGTTTTAATGAGCTTGTCCCTAATGAGTTGTCCCTGCAACTAGCTTCAGGCCTAAACAGATGAGGCAGGGGTTCTGCTAAATTTTTGATGGGATTTGCACTGGTTTTATGAGAAAGCAAGCAGTAGAGAGTGCAAAGTTGTGTCATGAATCTTTTACGAGACTGGATTGTTGTCCGTCTTGTCAATAGGGATTGTAAGACTTGATTGCTAATAGAAGACATGCCACACGCTGGTTGTACTGACAAACTTGAATAAATGAGGAAGCGTGCGTGGCAAGGGAAGATTTGGTTTGTCAGGAGCAGGGACTCGCTGACCAGTAGGTGCTGCTTTCTCAAAGCTACTCTTGCCTTACGTTATTGATTAGTGAAGGGTGGTGGCTGTAGCCAGGTGTAGTCACTTCTAGAGCCGGTGTTGGGCACAGGAAGTCAGGCTCACATGGACCGTGTTGTGTTTGTTCTAATGCCAAGATGGGCTAAAAAGTTCGTTCATCATTTGGTGTTTTTGTGTCCTAAGTCTTGTATTGGTAGTTTAAACATGGATTTCTCATTGTGTTACTTTAGCAGATGTTTGGCTCTGGAAGTCGAATAGAACTTTTTTTGAGATTCTCTTCAATACGAGACACTCCTTTTGATATTTCCATTATGTCTATTATTACTATTAAGAGCTATATAAAAAAGTATTAGATTTAACTCATCCAACAAGATTTTCCCAGCTGCTTAGGTGGTTACAGAAATGTGGTTTAACATCCTTTTTTGAATTTCACATTGGCTTTTGACACTCGGGCTTTCAGACAGTGGGAAAGTTTGCTAACTGTGTGAGAGTTTTGTTTCCACTGTATACATGTTATCTGGCAACTGTAGGAAAAAATATAACCTCTTTGAAAAGTAATGTTTCTTAGATCAATTAATGTCTTGCATTTTTCCATAAGTGCTATTTGACTTCTTGTCTTTTGTATAATTTTCTTTAAAATTCTGTGGTGGAAGGAAGATAAATACATATTGTTGGGGTTTTGCAGAGTTAAACTAAAAAGTACTTGTGGGAGTAAAAATTAAATAACGAAGATATAATTCTTTTATAGTTATGTTACTCCATGAAGTTGAGCAACTGATTAACAATTGCATTACAATTTGCTCATTTTTTTCATAAGTGTAAATAGCAGAAACACATTCATCAGGTAATTCAAAGATTATCCTGTTCAATGTTTATTCATGTCTCCATGGTATTTAATTGAAACGCAAAGTCATGGTAAATGAGGCCAGGACTTAATATGTCATGTTTCTGTTCCTTAAAATACAACATTTTCTTTTCCTGTGTTTTATTTCATCCTTTCTTTTATTCCTGCTGCTGCTTTTTATTTCTCCCATGCATACCTAGTTTTTGTTTCTTTTTTCTTCTAATCTAATTCTCACTCATTTATTTTTCTAATACTTGGTCTTTATAAGGTAAATAGAATGAGGAAACAGTATGTTCATGTGAGAAGAACTGCAGAGATTGGCTAAAATGGCTTGTCAGAAGTAGTGGGGCGGATCTCAGAACTTGGTAACGCAAATGTGTGTAGTATTACAGGAGAGAAAATGAGTCAAAATACTTGTAAAGGCTGTTCTTAACTAAGCCAGACTTTAGTAGATGTAGATATTGCATAGATATTGTGTAGATGTAGCTAAAGTGACCTTCTTATGAGACATCTGGTGTGGCAGCAACTAGAAATGACAGGTCTGTGAATCAAATGAGACCATGAGAATCTGAATCAAAATTTCAAATCATTTCATTCTGGTTTTAGCAATGTATTGTGTTTTCTTTGTCAAATACCAGAACACTCCACCCAGAATTTTTCATAGCAAGGTTCTAGTGAACTTTGTTTCATAAACTATGTATGAAGAGTAGCAATAGTTCACTCTAGGGTTTTAGTAAATGGTGTATAACTTCTGCTCTCACCATTGCATTTTAGAGCTAAGTCAAATAACAGGCTTCCATACCTATTTTTTCCGCTATTATAATAGGTCACATCATATTGCTTAACTGTTCTTCCTCAGATATCCTGAGCACTTTGCAAGTCTTCAACCTATTTTGTCACAACTCTTCCCTCCTTGCCTCCTGCTGTGTCTGCATTTGTTTTTCTTGCAGCTAGAAATTAAACCAAGTGATTTCTGCTGAATTTGCCACAGATATTGCGTTTCTATAAACAGGAACAGACTTTAGGAGATGTGCGAAAAATGCTGTTTTATTGATTCAGGTGGATAATGTAACTACTTTGACTGAAGAGAAAGTCTGCCCTTCATTTTAAAATTTAGAATTTCAGATCTGTCTCCAAATCAATGTTTGAAAAGCTTTGTGGGAATAAAGTTCTGTTAAATTTTTCCTGGCTCAAAAGCGAAACAGCGGGGAGAGAGAGGTGTCATCACAGGAGCATTTAACACTCTCCAAAGACGCAAGTAAATTCTTCTAGAAAAAAGAAAAACATGAAGTTAGGTTTTCTGCTGGTCAGGTCATTTCTGAAGAAGACTAAAATAATAAGCTTCTGTTGCTAATTTTGATTAATGTGATTTTTCTCGGTGATTTCAAGTGCTGCTCTTAGCCAGCCCAAAGAGCAGGATCACAAGCACACGGAAGCATTCCCACATTCTCGGGGGAGCACAATGTCAGCTGCTCTGAAGGACAGGGAGCCACACTTCAAGGGAAAATAATCCTTCATTCCCGTTAGACCTACTTTTGGAGGGGTTGATTAAAGAAGAGAAGCAGCTTTGATTGTCTGTGCATTTCAGTTGCGTTGTTGCTTAATTTCACATTCTTGGATTTATAATCAGACCGTGAGAGGTTCCCCCTGCCTTCAGCAGTGCCTTTGGGTGCTTGGCAGGCAGGTTTACATCCCCTCACTGGGGTAGGAGCTGCCTAAGGGTTTGTGTATTCCCTGGGAGATCTGCGGGGATCCCTTTGGGGCAGATGCGTGGTAGTTTCCCCTTCCAGGATCTGGGGTTTCACCAGGAAGAATGTATGTGAAGCTTTTGTCCCCGGTGAGCTGGGGTGTACCTGACCATCTTCAGCAGCAAAACCAAGTCCTCTTGTCTCACTGAGCAGTTTTTATAAAGCCAAATTCTCAGAAGAGCTGTTGATTGACTTTTAAAAAGAAGTTTACTTTTTGCAAGGCCTCAACAGAAGCTAGAAACCAAGCTGTGTTTTTAGATTTGGCCTTTGAGGCTGAATGAATGAATGTGAATTTGCTCATTCCCAGCTAAGACACCAAAGAGATTTACAAAATTAAGATTGTTTTCTTCAATCGCTTGAGTTTTTTGGGTTTTGCTTTCCTGTTTGTGCCTGGTGAGAAATGACCATTCTTTGCCTTTTCCCATTCTGTCCTGAGATGTGGTTGTCATCAGGACAGCAGCAAAAATTAGTGCTTCACATGTAGTTCTGATAATTTTAGTATAGTCCTAAATTAATTTTAACAAGAAAAAAAGGTCTTTCACTTAGTTACTGTATTGTGGTTGATTTAGAGGTGCAGCCTGAGGCATCATTTTGCTCTCTAAACACTAAGTGAACTTAGGTTTGGTTTTTTCATTAAGTTGCTGTTCAATCAGCAGGAAAAATTTACCATTGCCATGTCAATTTAGGGGGTGGAAAAGTTACAGTATATTGCTTCTTTTTTGTCCCCTCATGCTGTAATTTTGTAACTGTTGTCCTTTTAACTACACAAGAAGGATTCCTCTGTTCTCCTCATAGGGAAGGGTTTAAGAATAGGTAGAGAGGATGCTTTCTTAGAAACATGTTAAATTTGTTTTTATGGCTTACATAAATGCCAAATGCCCATCGTTTTATGATAACTTTTAATCTATTGGTTATATTTCTGTCATATCTATTTTCCCTCAATTTTAGTGTCTTCTAAATACTGAATACCTGGAGGATTTTCCTTAAAATTAATTATACATATGTGTGCTAGGTTGTGTTCTGGCCTGTATTAAATGTAGAGCAGTATAACTTTGATGAAGTCACGGAAGATTCACATCACGTGTCAAGATTTTCATGCTGTAGGTTTCCATTTGTACATTTGAAATGGCTCCTGACAAACTCTTGGACTGACAACACAGAAACATTTTTTGTCTGTCTAGTAGATTGGCCCAGAGCGAATTGTTCTCCAAAGCAGCCTGGTTCAATGTTCTCCCAGGACCTCTTCCCTTAATCCCATCACGCCACGCTCGGCTCCCGGCGCTCCTCCTGGGATGTGCACAGAGGAACTGGAAATTCAGATGGGTTTTTAAGTGTCTGAGGGTATGGATAGGGGGTGATCAGTCTTCTTCAGAAGTATCAGAGCTGGTCCATTCACTGGATTGTCTGAGCAAAGCAAGAACAAAGGTAGATGTGAGCAGTCTGGATGTCCTCTGGGGACTGCTCTTGCCAGCATTATTCCTTGGAAAGTGTCCTTTTCATGAGACATCACGGGTATCAAATAACTCAATTGTTTGAATGATAGTAAAAGTGGATGTTGTGGTACTGATTATGAAATTAGGTTTATTAACTTTATTAGCTGATTTTGCTTTCTTCCTTAGGAGCAGGCTCACTGAGCATTACAGTGTAAGAGTGCAACGAGCTCCATCACAGCCCTACACAGCCTGTACCAAATCCTTATCTCTTTCAGCTAAAACTGCTGGCCAGCCCTGCTCCTCACCTCCCAATTCCCTAATCTAATCTAGCTCTGTGGGGTTTCTGGAGGTTCATTTAAGCAGCAGAAGCTGTGCTAGAATTGTTACATGTGCCAGCAGCGATTTGTACCATCTGGGTATGGAAAAAAGAGGTTAGTACTACCACAGAGAAAGATCTTTATTCTATTACTAAGCCAATATAATTCTAGAGTGGCTGCAGAGCAATTGGAAACTGAGAAATGGGCAGCTCTGTAGTTCTAGTGAAATGTCAAAGTATAATGAAACGAGGGAAACATACTGCTTCATGGTTGAGCCAAGTTACAAGCAGGTGGCAGCAGTAAATATGTATATAAATAACAATATGGATGAAATGTCAAGGTTTCCAGCTGGCTTTGTAAAGGCATTTCAGGAATATTATACTTAGAGTAACAATGCAGCGTGACCACTTGATACAAATATGTGTCATTTCAAAATGCATATATTTACATTAAGGGCTTAGGTATCCTCAGGTTTTATCATGCTTAAAATTTAGATTCTGACCAAAAACAGCCTAAGAGTTTGGGAAACCCCAAACCATGCTGCATTTTTATGGGAGACTCGGTTCCATCTGACACCTTGTTATTTCACATAATGAAACCTGCAGAGTTTGTACCTGTACCTTTTAAAAATGAATGTAGACTAAGACAACGTGTGTATAATGTTACTGAGCTATATGTGGAGACCTGTCTGCATGCCAAGCCCATAAAATTACACGTGATGAAAAATGTGAGGGCCTTTGCTGGCTGGGACAGAAGTTCATGGACAGAGACCTTTCAAACTGGAGAGCAGAAAACTGTCAGTGCCGTCTTTAGGATGCTCCAGTCTCAAGCTCAGAGTTCTACCTTCTGCTATCAATTCAATGATTTTATTAGCTTTGAGGAAAGAAGTTCTCTACGATCAACATTATAAAAATTTCACAATAGAGAGCATCAAAGAAAAAGAAGAAAAAGCATTCTAAAATAGATTTTTGTGAGTGTGTGTGTTTAACTTGTGGCTGTTCATACCACCTTCTCTGAAAGAGCTCTGACATGTTTCAGAAACTTTCAACTCAAATATTCCTAGTTATGGTGCAAATAAGTCACGTATTGATTGGAAAAGTAGTTAATAATGACAGTGACCTCTTAACAAACCTCTAAAGCCAAATACATTAACAGTTGTTAAACAACACATGAATTTTATTTGCTGTGTTGGTCCTTTAGAGAGCAGCATTAGCATTGCCTTGGGTTTCATCCCAGTTTCTGAAGATCAAGGGACTTTGTTTACATTCCAGCATTTTGTAAATATGAGATGAACACAAACTATTTTCAACACAGTGGTATTATGGGGATAAATTAGACTTATGTCAAGAACTGGGACATTCGTAGTCCTTTATTAGTTTAATAATTGCCTTTATTAGTTTAAATACTTTTGAAAGACAAGTAATGAAATTATGAAGGCCTTAGAACGAAAGACTACCAGTCCACTAACAGGAATTAGTACAATAGGTGCCGATAAGTTACAGACTGGGGTTGTCAAAATCAACTTAAAAGTGGTTACTGAGCTTTTGTAACTAAAGCAGATCTCCTTATAATGCAGTCACTTAAGCACATCTGTTATGTTGATGTATCACTAGTTTTATGGACCTGGATTAATTCCAGAGTAAACAGTGAGCACTCTGCTGAAAGGCTGTAAACATAGATACAAGTCATTCATCTAGAAATCCCCAAGCATAATTTGCCAACGGGCTAACTGCCTCCAGTATTTTACCTTTTTTGATGTAGCAAGATGCTACTATTCTGCATTCTGTAATGCTGAGGGTGACAGGGGAGAGGTGGCAAGGTTTTCTCCTTGCATTACTTACGGTTAAATTTGCCTCCCTCTAGTATTGAAGTGCCATCAGTCCTGAAGTAGTTCCAGGAGTTTATGAAGTGTTATGAATTTGCTAACAGTGAAATCTGCAGTTTTCCAAAATCAAAGTCACCCAAAGAGGTTCCCAATGAAGTAGAGATCTTCTAAAACTTAAGTACCATACTTCTAAACTCCTCTTCCAAATCAAATGTGAGTCTGTAGGTTGGAAGGATCACGGAGCCCAAAGCCATTAATTACATCTGAACTGTATTTAACCTGATTTTAGACTCTTTTTAGCCATCTCAAAATCTTAGAACAATTTGGGGGTTTGAATTAAGCCTTTCATGTTCCTTCCATTTATTCCATCTTGTGGCTTTTGCTTTGGCATCCCTTCCCCTTTGGCCATGGTATTGTTAAGACAGTTATGAAGAGATTAAACTTTTCTTCAGAGATTCACTGGGAACAGGTTCAAAATTGTAAAGTAACTTGTTGTTGTTGTTATTTAATGCATGCTAATACTGAAAATATGTCCTGAGATGTGGAAATGGCTACACAGTAATGCCATGAAGTCTTTATTAAGTTGTGGTAGGTGAGACCTTTTGTTTTGTTATTGTCCAGAGATTTCATAAAAATGGGTTTGAACTCTTTTTGTACAAATAAGCCATTTCATTTGTCGCTGGTACCAATCAAATACAAGAGTTGGGAAGTCTGTCTTTCCTTTATTCAGGCCTCAAAATGATAGCAAAAAGTAGAGGTGCAATAAATCGTTTCAGCAGGTCAGAGAATATAATTTATGTCACAGAACTGAGTTTTAAATTGTCTGATGTTAGGGAGTCATAAGAATCTTGCTTGTTTACAAGTTCTAGGATATCAGTTATGAGACATCGAACAACAGGTAATTACTACTGAAAATAAAACAACAAAGCCAAATGAATTTATGGAGAAACTTACTTCAAGTCGTCCTGAATTTTAAAGGGCTAACAAATTTAAAAGACTGATCTTATACATACTGAAATAAATCCCTGGATCATCATAGGAAATGTAAAGGTGGCTAAGTGGGAAAGAGCATAATTCTTAGTAGCTCTAATGTGAGGAAGATCTTGGAAATGGTTCAAATTAAGGATTCTAAGATTTAATTTCCAGGTGGCAACTTCAAGATGACAAGGAGTTGGTGTAGGAGAAAGCAGGCTCTGGTTTGTGGCGTGTCGTATGGGAATTGTTCTATCTTGAGTAAATTCAGACTAAAAATTGTGGGTTCAGCCTTGCAAAAATGAGGAATAAGTTATAATTTAGGTGTAACTTTAATGGCATTTTCATCTGTTCTTAAAATAATCAGGATAAATTTATTGGGCAGCTTCCCAGCACTTAGAGTCGTAGAATCACTTAACTTGTATCTAGGATTTAGATCTAAATGTAACAGTGCTGGATCCATGCCTAAAAAGAAGGAAAGCATGATGTCTCCTGTAGAGATCAGTCTGGGGATTTTAGGCTGGGGTGAGTGCAGAGTACAGCCTTGCACCTAAACAGTGGGAAAATTCAGAAATATTTCCAATTTAGAATCTGAATTTGGAATCCGACTCTTCTTAGTGGTAGCTGGAATAAAGCCTCAGAGGTCTAAAGACAGTGAATTTTAGGAAAATTTGATTCATTGTCTAAAGCCCAGATATCTGTCACATTATTTGTAATAGTTGTAGGCCATGAAATATTAAAGGAATTTTTAAGAATGAATTTATTTTTAGGATTATGTAACTTTAATATCAGTGATCATTATTTTTCATTGTCCCATATCCTGTCCGGGCGATGTCTTTTGTCTTGCACTCTGAGGAGAAAGAGTTAATTTATCTTTACCGGAATTTTACCCGAGGTCTGCAAAAACTAAAACAATTCTTATCAACAGGGAATTAGTTGAATTGAAATAAATAAGCAGGTTTTACTCCAGTTCTTAATGGATAAATATAAATATTTTAATCAACTGAGAGTGTCATTATCTTCCATAACTTACAAATTTACAGATTTGCTGTAGATGGTTCTGCTACAGTCCCTGCTTTTAGGCATTCAAAGGTAGCTGTTTATCTTTCCAAGGCAGCTGTATATCCTACCTATCTATCATTAACGTGGACAGTTAATATGCTGGGGCGAAGGCAGAAATGGCAATTGAGCACTTGTGCTTTTGCCTGGGCAGATGTGGTATTTAGTGTGTAAATAATAGATAAACAGCCTGGTTCTGTTCAGCTGATCTGTACAGCACTTGCCACTTCCCACTGCAGATTTTGTAGTACATTAGAAGCTACTTCTGGCATCTTTCAAAGTTGCCAACTGAACACAGCTACAATATAAAGTAACTGGAGTGGGATTTGTGAGTGTCACGAATTTTTATCTGTTTATATGATATTTTTAAAACTTAGTATTAAATAAGACACTAACACTTGGAACTCAGTTTAAATGAGCGCAACGTTCAGATCAAAAGAGAAAACGCTCTCCTTAAAGGACAGGTCATTGCTTTTCCCTCAGAAGTGATCAAAGCTGGCTTCATTGAAACAGTGGTTAAACACTGCTGCAGCATCACGGTGCTTAGGTTTCTTTTCTTTTCCACATCATTTTGCTGTACCCCCTACAAGGACAGTGAAGGGCCTCCTAGAAGAAAGGACAGCATGTGTGGCAGAATGCCCCATGAGGTTCCATCACATTTGGTTTAAACATTTCGTATTCATACTGAGTCTTTTTTATGCTGGTTTTATCCTCATTATACCTAGAGGCCATTAAATGTTATCAGATACTTTTTATTTGCAATTTTGAATGCAATACATGGTATGAAATTCTTTTAAAGGGAGATGTTTGACATGGAGCATGAACATATTAAAGTAGATGTACTTCCAGAGACTCGTAGAGGTTGAGAGCATCCTTTTTTTGCTCTTTTAACTCTCAACTGCTGGCTGTAGCTTATGGCTCTGAGGTGGGGAAGATGACGTAAATTTTAAATATCCATTCCTGTGACTTTGCTGCTTTGGAATACAAACCCACAGAAGTTCATACAGCTGATCATGTTTGTTTATTCAGGTAGCCCAGAATATGGTTTTAAGGACTATGCTTAGGGATCTAAATCTGGTTCTATTGTATTATATTCCTTGTAACTATCTAAGTTGACATACTGGAGGTATGAAGTTGAATAGAAAAGGAATACTGAGCAGAGTCTGATGTGAATAAACTGGTATGCATTTCTGAGCTTTCACTGAGGAAACTTTTTTACCTGGTTGTAAGATAAAATTTCCTCTGTGGAGAGAGAGAGAGAGAGTAGCATGTTTGTAGTATATGTAAAAATGGAAAGAAAAGTTCAACGAGCAGCATTTTAATCTTCAGAGCACCCCAGGAGCTGTAACCTGACAACGTGCATGATGTAGGTAACCATTATAATCTGTTTCTTCAAGAAGAGACAGGGATGTGGATCAGTTCCCAAAACAGTCTGAAAGTTCTAGAATTCTTTGCTTATTCCATGCCTTTATGACCAAGACCAGCCCTTCTTTAAAGTGACAGAAATAATATAAATATACTCAAATAATATATTATTTCCACATTGTTCTACAGCAGAAATGTAAAATGGCCTGAATGTCACTTCTGTCAGGTGGGTGGCACACACCTGCAGACAAGATGGTCATTGGGATGAGAATTAATATACTTCTAAATCCTATTTAGGATTTCAGAACTGCCAAAGCAGGTCCTACAGGGATAAAAACCTCGGGAAGCTGAAAGTAGCATTCCATAAGTTAGCCTGTTTTAAAATGTTTTTAATAACTTTTGAAATCCAATTCTTTGAGATTTAGAATACTTAGAGGTTTGAACTTTCTAGAGTGCTAATGTTGCTTGTATGATATTGTCAAATGTCAAAAAAGAGAATTTCAGTTCATGTCCATAAATGAGTATTACTGGATCCTATTTTCCCATGACCCTGAGGAGCTGTGTGGCCTTGAAAAAATCGTGAAAGCTCTCCATGCTTCATTTCCCATATTTGAAATGGGTATAATATGATTTATTTTTTTTTAAATTGACGCTTCTCAGCAAAATTGGTACATACTCAAGAGGAGTGATCAGCTCTGGGAGCCATCATTTTCAATTTGGCTGGGGACTGGGCACAGCACCTATTTTTCCAAGCTGGCTTTGGTGTTCCTCCTGAAGCAGAGGAGTGGGACAGGCTGCCGGGAGCTGCAGGCTCCTCAGTCTCCCCAGGATGAAGCCCAGGGGGGTAGGAGGCAGTGCAGGGAGCTGTGTCTGCAGGGAAGGCAAATGCCCTCCCCATGCTCTGACAGACCTTGCATCACCATGAGAGCTGCCTCCTGCACAATTCAATCATTTCAGGTCTAGTGGAAGTTGAGTAAAAAAGTGGATTTTCTTCTTTTCTGGTTTGCTCTAAAATGGAGTAAATGTAGCACACTTCAATTGTCACTGAAGAGATTTTCTTGTGCTCTTTCTGTAAATGGTGGGATGGGCTTGATGAGCATTCAGAGGCCAGGAAAAATAAACATGCAAAGCAAAGGCCTACAGAAGGGAAAGCTGAACCAGAAATGCTGCACTTGTGTTGTTCTTATAAAGGAGCTGCTCTTTATAACTTTTGCAGATGCCTGTCATGATAGAAAGACATCTTTTAAAGGCAGCAGGAACCACTTAAATCATGTGCATAATTATTTCAATCCAGTATTATCTAGTGATACAGCAGTGTTCTGTAAGAGAACACTAATTGAGAAGCAGGTTCACTTGTCACTGTTGTGTGCAGGCTTTTTAGTTGTTAGGAAGGAAAGGATTTTATGCTTTTAAGCTTTTAAAAACTTTTTTCCCACTTTCAAATTTTAAAATAACAAGCAATATGATGATTTGAAAAATAAAGCACAGAAATGTAATGGTGCTGTTACCACCTACAAAGCTGAATCTTTGCATGATAGGTTCTATTTCACTTTTTGAGCATTTTTTTCGCTTTTCCTGCTTCTTGTATGCACACCATTCCTTTGCATCAAGGATCACTAACTTTAGACCTGTCCTCACGTGATGCCTTGCCCAGGTGTAAGAGTCCACAGTTTTCACAGGTGGAGTAATTCACACTGTGTAGACAAATAACATTGTGTCACACCAATTTTATTTATTTTTTTGACTTTGTCTTTTGAAGTGAAGTATTTAGGGACTTAGTTCCGATTGTCTAAGGAAATGCTAGGCTGTTAAGTCTGAAGTGTTTCAGACAGTTAAAAGCTGCACTTCTGGGTGCTTTTTTTTTACCTCCATTTTCTTCACAAACTCCCTTCATGAAGATGTTTTGGAGCTCTTTCTAATACATATTTATTTCTCTGGTACCTGATGTGTCTCTGATTTCGCCACTTTTACATTAATATGAAATTTGTAGCTGCACCCTTGAATTTCATCTCCAAAAATGCTTTCCAGGATGCAGAAATGCCAGACAAGGGAATGGTTCACTGATGGAGATACATCCTCCCCCCGGTTTGAATGGTGGGACTTGGCCATTTCGGTTCATTTCTCAGCTTGATTTCTGAGATAGCAGCACCTGCCAACATCAGCGTTGATTGTTTGGTATGAAAGAGAGAGAGCCATTTCCTGAACAAAACCAGATTCAGATCATTAAATCAGTTTGCCATACCATGTGCCAACAAGGATCAGAGCTGCATTCGGAGAAGTGGCTCTGGTATATTGCTCTCCTCTTCCATACAGCCACCATTTCTTGCAGTGTCTTAATAGCAAAATATACATTTATAATCTAATCCTTTAAAATTTGGCAATATTTTCAATGAAATCTTAACGTGCTGCTTTTTCTTTAGACACATGTTGTATATAATGCATCTCTCTGCCATTCCAGGTTATCACAACAGCATAAAACTTTGAACTGGTAAACAGGGTTTCAGCCTAACCAGGTTAAAACAATTTTTTTTTCCTTAGGTTTTGTTTTTTTCAAGCAGACCTAGTTTAGTCTCAGCCTCATAAATACATCAGGAAACTGTGCTGAAGTGCAAAGAAGGTAACAAGCTGTGTCTGAGAGCTCTAGGATTAAACACATCCAGCAAAAATATTTGACAGAGCCTTTGAACATCCTGTTCAACAACAAAAAGAATGAAAATATCCCATCTTCTGTACCCTGCTTTTTGTCATCATGGGTACATAAAAGAATACACATTTTGCAAATGAATTGAAATAGGATCCTATGTGACCTACCTTAAATTTAAACCAAGCTTGAAATGTATTTAGATTAGAATTGGTGACAGTATGCCAGAAGCCTTGCTTACAACTTCCCTGAAAAACAGATAACTGTTTTTTGTTTTTCCACACCTTTATAGAAAAAAAACCTAAATGTCAGGTCTCACAAAAATCTACATAAGTTTGCAGTCATTGCAGCATCTATTAATCTCTTGTAGACATTTAAATTGTATTTTAATTCAGAAAGAGAACTATTTTTTAAATACTGCATTTTGACCTAGAGCGTGCTGATATCCTGCATGATCTTTCTGGAAAACTTGTGCTCGCAGAAGGAGCAGCATGAATTCTTAATGTGTTAATGCCAGCAGGCACTGCCGGAACAGTCACTGAACCCAGCAGCAGTGTCTGGGCCAGTCCCTGTCCCAGCCCTGCTCAGAAACAGCTCAGTTCTCTGAGAGGAACCAGCTTTGCTTCCTCAGCCTGGAAAGAGCATTACCAGAATGGTGTCACTACCAGCATGTTTGCAGTTATTGTTTTACTTCTCATTTTTTATGGTTACAGATTCATGGGAGACCCACACGCAAAAATCTCCCTGCAGGACTGGTGTGTGCTGCAAGGGGATGTGTTCCCCAGAAATTGTTCATTCCCTCTTCATATTTCTGCCTGAGTGCCACAATGGCTAATGGCACTTCAAAAAAAAAAAAAAATTAAAATCAGTATATTGGAGAATAAATACTTGTTACATGACCCAGTGACCTTTCTGAAGGGTTTGCTCTTGCAAGGAAGGACCACGATAACCATGGACTGATCAATTTCCTCACTGCTGTCATGATCACCACCAAGATTTTTATGGCCATTTTCCTGCTGCTTTGAAATTGGTACTTAGAGTGCACACAGGGATTCTCCAGACTCAGAACCTCCAATAAATTCCAAAGATGACTTTGTAGTCACTGAAGTAAAAAAAATGAAAGGGAAAGGGAAACATGGAGGCAACAGAGAAGGTATGGCGGTAAAGATTAGGATATTATGAAATCTTTGCAAGTTAGGTCAGTGGATTTACAGTTTGTTTTAACTGATTTTGTTGTTGTTGTTATTTTTTAATTTAGTGGAAGTCGTAGTCTATCTTCATCAGTCTCCAGTCACTGATTCCTACACAGTGGTTTATCCATCTTTGCTCAATATTTAAAGAGTGTGTAAAAGGGAAGAGTTCCTCTTTAATATGTTTGGCTTGTGAATAAGGATACTTCTAGGACCATCAATGAAATGTTTAAAGACAGAGTAAAATATGATTCAAGACTGTGAAACTGTCCTATTGAAAATTTAGTATTATGTAATTTTACATATTTAATATTGAGTAGGAGAATAAAACATGGCTGAATAATATCTTGAGAACTCCAAATCAGATATATTAGAGTCAGATAAACATGCAAGAAGTCCAGATATCCTTACCTATTTATGGAGTTTACTGTGAAGCATGGAGACAGTAAGGAATTATGCCCCAAATGTGGCCAGATGGGAATAAGGGTGACAATTCCTACTTTTTTTCTATAAAGAAAAGTTCTTATTTAATATTTATGAATGAAAAATGTCATCAAGCTCTTGATTGTGAGTGGTGATTCACTGATTTTGTGTGCCCATTGGAACTACTTGAATTTCAGGTGTTTGTCAGAGCAGTTGAGCAAATCTATTTCACAAAAACCACGTGTGAGATCTGTGTTTGGTGTGATAAATCATGTATGATGAGTCTCTGGGAAAATTGTTCTCTTTGACTTGTATGTCTTAGTACTTTTTTGCTTTTATGCCTAGTCATGGGGCATTGAGACATTTCATAAAACTTGCCATGAAATGATCACGGGAGATCCTGGAACATCTGCTTATGGCTTCTTCCTCCTCCATGTGAGGAAAAAAAAAATCTCAAAACACTTATTTGGGTATCATTGCTTACTACTTATTGAAGTTGGGATGAGATACTACTGATGCTTCTCCTAGTTTCTGTAGAATGCTCTGAAGTGAGAGCTAAAATAACTTTTTTTTTTAATTTTTTTTTTTAAAGCTGTTGCTGGGAACTAGCTAAAGGTTTATCCTTTAATAGTGCTTTTATGACCAGTGTATGCATTTGTCTATGAATGTTCCCTAAAGAAAAAAACCAAACAAACGATAAAATTTGGCAAAACTATTATTTTGATCCGTAAGAAAAGTTATAATCTGAAGGATTTTTTACATGCATGAGTGAAAAATACTTTAGAATATATTTTAAAATTACTTAAAAGTTATCATTGGAAACAAAAAAAGAAGTGGTTCACTGGAATGTTATGATGTATGTATATTTGGATGGAAGATGGAAATCATTTGTTCCTGATGTCAGAAGTAGGTACATGTAATTTACTGTGAGATATTTCATCCTTCTGAAAAGAAAACTTCTGGGCTGAGAGATACCCTAAGTTTCAGCAGGAAATTTCTTCATTGAAAAGCAAGGATTTTTAATCATCAAGAATCGTAAGTATTTAGGTCTTAGGCTTTATTAGGCTGCACGGTAAAGGACAAATTAGGGCCACTTGCAGATGTTCCTAAAATTTAAATTTAAACTTAGCTGTCCATTGTCCAACATTGTTATGGTGGAGCAATGGTGGATCTCCACACCAAATAATGAGGATTAAGCATTTTTTTGTCAGTCACCCTTGCTTCCCTGGTGCTTTCTCAGTGAGGCTTTTCCTGCTGGGAAAGGTGGCCCTGTTGTTCCCAGGTGGAAGGTACCAGTGGAGCACAGATCTGGCTGTTCCCAGGCGTGGAAGTGCCAGTGAAGCACGGATCTGGGTGTTCCCAGGTGTGGAAGGTACCAGTGGAGCACGGATCTGGCTGTTTTCAGGTGTGGAAGTGCCAGTGGAGCACGGATCTGGCTGTTCCCAGGTGTGGAAGTGCCAGTGGAGCACGGATCTGGCTGTTCCCAGGTGGAAGTGCCAGTGGAGCACCAAGGATCTGGTTGTTCCCTGGGGAAGGTGCCAGTGAAGGAGGGCTCTGGCTGTTCCCAGGTGTGGAAGGTGCCAGTGGAACATGGATCTGGCTGTTCCCCAGGCTCCTTTTGTGGAAATGGGACCAGTAAATGACACGTTCCAGTGCTGCTCTGAATGAACCTCTCTCCTGCTGTGTGCTATTCATAATCTGCTCGGGCATGCACTCACAAATATTTTCTGTGATCTAATAACAGCTATTACTGAGAGCTTAAATGATTTCAGCTGTTGAATCTGTTCACTGTTAAGCAATACTCTGCTATTAGGGTTGGCTGACTGATGTGGCTGCACGACTTCCAGAATCTCATGTGGTGGCTATATTTCTCCATCAAGGTGAAATGATAGAGCCAGGGAAAGCCAGCTAAAATACATGGAAAATGCATATCTGAAAATAAGAAACAATTTAAATGAAAGGCTATCAATGTAGAAACAATTAAAAAAAAAAGATTTGGTAAATAGAGATATATTGTCAATTATGATTTACTGATTAGATTCCCAGAAGCCTTTCCTACCCTAGTGACCCAGGTCAGTGTAGCTTTCTTGGCTTACTTTATATAAAGAGATAACTTGAATTCCCTGGATGAATCCTAAGTGACACTTAAAGTATTCAAAGAAGTGGTTTTTTTTTTTACAGTGCAAGATGTCATTTCTAAAGAATTTTTCTCAGTACATTCTTAAAAGAAGTGGTTTAAACGGAAAATAATTCTGAAAAATATCCATGCGCGAGGCAAGTTCATCTTGCTGGGGGATGAGGTAAAATTCAGCTTGTTGCCTGAAAAAGAGGGGAATGCTGAAAAATGAGTGGTTTTAGCAAGTCAGTTTATTAAATTAATGCTGTAGTAGAACAATTGTTTCTCTTGTTCTCCTCCTCGTCCCTCTCCTGTCTGGTACAGTCCACAGCACACGGTGCCAGCAAGCTGTGTTGCCTTTCCTAACTGCACAGTCCTTTCCTCTCAGGATGGGCACATGGCAAGGACTGTAAGTGTTTATCTAGAAAAATAGCATTAAAAATGGCATTGTGTCTTTTTTTGTTTGCCCCTTTTCGGCTCTGCCTTTATAGGGAGTAAACAGAGGGGAACAAGGAGAGGAGCCAGCTCCAGGTGACTGGCCAGCTGCCTGTGGATCAGCACCAGAAAGTGCTCCACAGATTGCAATCTGAAACCCATTAATATAATGGATAAAGTCTATGAAGCATTTTAAAACCTCCCTTGCCTATAGTGCTGCATTTTATAAGCTAGGTGACATCAAAAGAATTGGTTCTGGCTCAGACCAACTAATAAAAATGGATAAGGCTTATTTTTATGCTGAATATCAGTAAAAGCATGTGCAGAAGATTACATTTAACATTCTGGCTTTTACCCAGAGCACAACAAAGTCTATCTTATCCCCATTCATCAGAACAGAATTTGATAGGTTTGGAGACCCCAGATTTTCATCTCCTATTGAAGCATGAAGCAGCAGCTTGGGCCTGCATGGAGATTGTGTGAACATGACATTGCTCACTGGGTTATGTTTCCTTGAACACTTATAAAAAGGTAGTCTAATTAGACACAATGTTTAAATAGGACGTTTTAAGTGATCAATACTTAAAGCTGATACAAAGCATTAAATTTTGTTGTTATATCTTTCTATATTAGGAATACTGGAAAGAAATGTAAAATCTGGCTATTTCCTGTAGTCAAAGGGAGAAGAGAATCTTTTAGAGCTGTGTAAAAATCCCATGTAGTTTTTTTGTGCCTATACTGCTTTAATTATTGTTAACTTTTCTAGGTACCACATGTTTATTTGAAACTGATTTTTTTGGTTCAGTAGTCCAGCCTGTACCAGCATTAGCCTCCAGATCTCAACAGCATCCTGTTTATTCTGATCTAGCTTGCCTGACTGACTCCCCAAAGATAAAATTCACTAAGTGAACTTGACAGATTCCAGGCTGTCTCCATATGGCAGGGACTGGGCTGCAGCTTCTGAAGCTGCCTGGGATTTAAAAGCTGCTCTCACCTTATTAAGATGGCAGCAGTTACATGCAAGGCAAGTTCGCAGGGGCTTGTTTTAATTCTTTTGGCTTCTGCTTGAGACCAATCCATACCATTTTTTTATGCCTGTGAATTAGAGCAGGACCAGAAGGATGACTTTTCTTTTCCAAACGGTGCTTACACCAGCAAGGGATCAGAACCGAAAATGAATTTATACCTCAGTTGCTGACAGTTTTTTAAGAGGAGTTTAGGCTTAGCTGGTGCTAAACGGACCAGACCACAAGAGGTTTCTGAAAAAAAAGTGATGAAACAGTATGAATTTATTGTTGCTGGGTCTTTCTTCCCTTTGCCTTTATGTACTATCACTTATCTGTTGTTTGGGTCTGGGCTGTTAACAAAATAGTTTAATTGTCCTATATTAAAAATGTCAAACCTATATTCTGGCAATATCAAAATATTGAGCTGAATTGCAAGGAGCATTTTTGAGAATGCAGACCAGCTGAGGATCTTTCTCTACACATTTAAATCTGTGTGTGGCAGACAGCCATAATCAGTCACAGAAAATGAGTTCTCTTAAACTGACTTAAGACAAGAAACTAGTGCTGGAAACACACAAAATATTAGTACTTGTCATTTTTAAAAATCTTAGTGTTATGTCCATTCTTTGATTGTAATTTTTTGAGTGGGTTCGCAGGGCTAAAGTAATTTATTCCGGTAGTTTTAAACAGACCATCCTTAAAATCACAACATTAGAACAAAAGGAATTTAGAAAATGTAGAGGAAGTATCCTAAGTGGTTAGTGCTTGTTCTATGAAATACAGGCATGGCAAAAGATAGTTCATTAAGAAAATGAAAGTAGAAGTTGAGGTTTCCTTGGCTATTCCTGTTCTTGCCTGACATTGTTTTTCAGGAGCATGTGCATACCTGAAAGAGAGATCAAGAATGAGTAACCTTTCTGAATTTCATTTGTCTTATTTTCTCTTCTTTTCATAGTCCCAAAAGGGACTAGAAGTGATCTGATGTGAGACTTTCAAATAAAAAAAATTTTAAAAATTAGAAAAAACCCCAAACTTCTGCGAGTTAAGTTTTGTTCTTAAATTAAAAGTAACCGTGTTGACTAAGACAAGCAATGGTGTGTCATAGTCTCTCCCTATGGATTTTGCTGTTTCTTTGAGAAATAATGTGTGGTTTTGTTGTTTGGTTTTGGGGTTGTTTTCCCAGATACTGGTTTTAAACGTGGGAGATTCGATTATACAGAGGTACTGGGGTTTTCTGGTTATCTGTGGTTCTTGCCCTTGCACCCCTTTCATAGCAGGCAGTGAGGATCTTCACTTGGGACCCTTTAATCAAGTGCTACATTCCTCCCTTTTCCAGAAAGAGTAGCTCTTGTGGAACTCCTGATCAGCATCTTCACAATTCCCATTTTATCTGGAGCTGTGGGAACCAGTTTGTGAAAACTGCCATTTTTCTCTCAGACATGTTACATGTTTAGAATCATCTGTGTCTTCCTCAGTGTCATTTGCAATGTCTTTTATCTTCAGTTGATTTGCATTTAGCTGTAGATTAGTTTGTAGCAATAACTACCTCTGTATTTGCTTTCTGAGGCATTGTTTCTTTCTGAATTGTATAATGTAGACTTGTGCCAAATAAGCCCAGTAGTATTTCAGCTGGGAGCTACAGGCTTTACCTCATTACTGTTCCTCACAACATTTGTAATGCTCTTGTGGGCACATGTGTAAGAAATGTCAACTGAGTCATTATTGGGGTGGATGTTCTTACAGCCGGTGTTTTAAAGGCAAAATTTCAAGTCTCGGAGCAAAAAGAGACCAAATTCCCAGTCTCGAATTTATAATAAGCAAATAGGTGAGCCCTTTCTCTAAGATCTAATAGAGTTCTTTTTCCTGACACCCCTCTGTCCTGCTGCAGGTACATGAAGGCAGTTTGGCAGCTGAGCTCAGCACCAGGGCCAGGGTTAGTGTGTAGGGACTGCCTTTGAGAAGGAGCCTTTAATGTTGCTTTTGCATAAAAAGGCAGGTGGGTTTGATTTTTAACAATACACCACAGTCATGTTGTTAAATCTGCCACAAAATTCAGACATCTGCCTTTTTCAGCAGCTGTAGCAGAGACATGCAGTGTCTCTTCCACACTCAAGTTTTATTTTACCCAAACCTATTTTAGATTTAAACCCCATAAAGGTGTCTTTTGCTTTTGTTTTTTACGTGTATTTTATATGCATTGATATGAATCACTTGATGCTGCAGTTGCACATCTCTTATGTTTGTGAAGTTTTTAGCATCTTTTTATTTTTAATTTTCTGTTGTATGGACTAGGCAGAAGGAATAATGCTGCTGATGTAACAGTAAATTGAAATCCAGTATTTGACTGAACAATTAAATGGCTTCTCTGATAAACCTGGATGTTAATGACCATGGAATGGCATCAAATAAAATGAAATGATCAGCACAGGCAACTCGAGCTCACTCTGTAAACATCTAGGTTGGCTGAAGTGCAGCAGTCTGTGTTTACAGCAGGGCTGGCAGAGGGAGAGGTGTGAGTGTTCATCTGCACAAAGGCAAAATCTGAGTTTAAGCTGCTCATACAGAAATTTGAAGCATTCTTGTTTTTGGTTTTTTTTCACAGAATCTTATGAGGTGTCTTGGCACTTAAAAGATGGCAGGGTTATACTGGACTTGAGCTGGTGCTAGCATTGTACAGCAGAGAGAAAAAACACCTAAGAGGTCTTCAGCACCTCCAGGTTAATCTGGAAAATGCCATCTGACCACAGCTTTGAGAGGTTTTTTAATCCTTCTAGAAAGGTGGTTTGAGTTGGTTTTTATTTTTTTGTCTGGGTTTTGGTTTTTGTTGGTTTCTTTGTTTAGTTTAGTTTTCATTTTTACTTGGCTGTGAATTTTTTGTGAGATAGTAAGAACAAGAAATAGAATGAGTTGCTCACTTTGGATAGTCCAGATCACCAGTTGTTTATCACAGCACTTTTAAAGATCTGGCATATTTCATTCCCCTGTTTTTTTCCATTATGTGTTATTTTTAGAACATGGTAACTTTAAATAGCAGTTGGTTTACATTCATTTGTTTAACATTGAAGTGGTGCATCTTTCATGTAACAATGACATACCAAATATGTATGAAAATGTAAGGAACTGTTTAGTAACACAGAACACACTGGTTTATTGCCAGCGTTTATGAATGAAGTTACCTACAAACGTTACTTGGCACATAATAATGAGGAGACAGAAACATTTCTGTATTTTAGAACGGCCTCACCTGTGTCCGAATTACAAAATATAGAAGTTTTACAATAGATACTGTTTAGGATTATTTGGAAGCTGAACTTCATGTTTTCAGGAAAGGATCTTCACAAGTTGTGTTAACATGTTCATTTCAGTGAAATTATTTCAGAGTTGTGCAAGTCTACATTGTCCGAGTTAGGACAATAACACAGTGAAAATACAAGAAATACACAAACCCCTGTTGTTAATTAAGAAATTGATACGGAATAAATGGTAGTTGTGTTGGTAGGAGGAATGTTTGCTAAATTTAGGATGAAGGGACTCAAGGAGTGGGTCTGAGTGTCTGTTCAGAGTGGCTCAGAGTGTCTGTTTCCCAGAGGAGCGGAAGCCCAGGTGGTTTGTGCTGTACCAACATGTAAAGGATGCAGAGGCTGTGCAGGGGCAGAGCTGGCAGGAGCTGGTGCTGCTCTGCTGGGCACTGCTGTGGGCACAGTCCCAGTCCTGCCCCGTGTCCCTGTCCAACACCTCCTCATCAAATACACGGCAGCAGAGGGGACCAGACTGGGAGCTCATGAGAACTGCACGAGCCTCCCTAGAAGGAGTGTGGCTGCTGGGTGGTTACATCGTGCAGAGATAGGCCTGGGAACAGTCCTGGCCGTTTTTTCAGAAGCGGTGACAATGTCTCATTTCCCAGCCAGGAGCATGAGTCAGGCTGCTCAGCTCAGTTCTCAAGGAAGAGGGCAGCTCTATGGACTGCTTCAAAATGTCTCTAGCTTGAAAAAATTCAGCTTTCATGTTGGCTTCTGCAGAGGAATTTTTTGCAGGCTAGTAATCTCCGTTTACGCTCTACCAGGCTGGTGAGGAGCTGGATTTACACATTTCTAGAGAGCAGTGCATTAGGGACAAGTTCTGTGCACAAGAAACTGGCCCAGGTTGCCTTCTGTTTTACATTTTTACTTCAGTTTTCTGAGGAGATATTAACAAAACAGTTCACTATATTTAGAATGCTAATGGCAGTCAAGTTACGTCAAAAGAGGGATCTATTATTACATTGACAGAATGTCAGTGGCAGAAATCAGCTATGACTTGTTCTGCATGTCATTAGCTGGAAAAATCACATGCAGATTTTTAACATTGATCAAAATTCCGTTTCTCACTGATTTTTTGCTGTGTTAGACATAGGACAGAATAAGAAATTTTTCTTGGGTGTATTTTAGTACGCAACAGAAATTGCAGTGCTCGAAGCCCATTTTTGCCTCATGATAGTTTATACATTCATTCCTCCCTTGGAAATTATGTTTACTTAAGTTAGTGAAAGCTGGGCGAGGTCTTTTTACATTTAAAAGAGATTTCCCACATATCTCTGTTTGATTGTCATATCCTTCAGTGCGCTTGTCCAAATCCTACCCACATGCCGCTATGCAGATGAGGCACTCCCACATAGGGAATGTTCTGCTCAGAAATCATGGAACGCCTAAGCAGCCTCTTTTTCTTTTTAAGAAATAGACTCCTAAAAACTATTCTAAAGACAGCGCAATTCTGCCCACCAGCTGAGGATAATGTAGGGGTACCTTTAAAATATATTTGTATATAAGCTGATGGGGGGGGAAAAAAAAAGGCAGCAAAAATGGCGAAGTTTTGCTGCAGCTTTTGAAAGTTGCCAGCTGCCTGACATGGGAGAATAAACTAGTTTAATTCACTTCAGCTATATTATATTTAAGTCAAAAAACTGACACGGGTTTAGCTGGCAAACCTCTACATCCTTGACTGAAGAAAACTGCAATGATAAGACCAGGGTAAGATTCATTTGCTCTTGATACTTTTCCGAAGCATCAGCCGTCATTCCATGGCTGATGAGGACGCTTTTCACAGGAGTAGCACAGCTGGTGTGTTGATTGTCGTTCGATTTGCAGTTTAATACAGCTTTGATTTGCTTTGCCAGGTTAGAAAAGGGAGCTGTGCTCTGTTGGCCAGTCCCAGGGACGACCCGTGCAGCTCTTTCACACCTTCACTGCTCCCCGCACCGAGGATTCTTTTGCTGCCGTCTGATAAAATCCCTTGTCAATTGTTCCCTTTGCAAATGCTTTTTGTGTCCTGTTTGGGGAGCAGCTTTGCTTCGGAGGAAGCTCGAGGAGCTCCTCTATGTCTGCTCACGGTGAGAGAACTATGTATAGGGGAATTTATAATCATGGGGGCTTTAAGGTGGTAGATGAATGTAAAAATGTGCGTGCATCACAAATAGTTATTTTCTACAAAAATTGTGGTTTGTTTTTTTTTTTAAACCCTAAACCAGTGCTCTGAGCAGAATCTAACATTGTAGCTCAAACAAATATTTTTAAAACCTTCTTTGTTCTGTTGCAATTTAAACTAAAGCAGACATTAGAAGCTGCATTCTTTTATGTGTTGTATTTCTCTTATATTTTTTCTTATTAGTCAAAATTAATAATGATAGAGTTTGCTGTTTGATTCTTCATAGTTCAGTGGTTGGTTTCCATATGTTGAAATAAGTAACTATTTAAAGCCATCTGTTTCCCTTGGAAGTAAGAATACTTTCATTAGTGTTCAGCATTTAGCAGATACTCGAAAAATTAAATTCAGGCTAAGTTTAAGTTGATCTTTTTGGACATTATTCAAACAACAATGTATGGTATAGTTAAAAAGCTGTAGGGTTTTTTGATTGATAATTTTTGAGGTGCTATTTGCATTTGGCAATCACCTAACTCAGACATTAAAAATAAGTGTGATACACAAAACTGATCCAGAAAGCCTCCCCGTAATTAGCTGAGTGGGATGTAAGACATGTGTAGGCCTTATTCAGGTCTTTTCCTTAAAGGTAAATTTATCTAATAAGGTGCTGGCCAAAAGCAATTTTCCATTTCCATATTATCATCGCTAAAAATTAGGAAAACATTTAGTTTATCACTCATATCAGAAGTTCTCTCTCTTCCTCGCTTTTGTTCACGACAATACAATTTCTCTGCTAAGTTTTGGATGCTACTGATATTCTCAGCTTGTTCCCGGGAAAAGCCATAAAATCCTGAGTCAGGTCACTTGGCAGTCAAGTGGAAGAGAAAACTGCTTTTCTGCTATATTGTATTGCTTTAAATTGCAAATGTCTTTGTATTTGCTTCAGGTTTTTGTTTCATTTTGTTTTGTTTTTAATCCTGCTGTTGCACTCTCTGTGTTAGAATCTAAGATTTATATTTCTTTGACTGTTTAATGTTTCCTTTCATCGCCTTCATAAATAGTAATGACTAGCTTATGTATATCCAGGGAAGTAAGGCAAAAAGCCCTTGAGTGTGCCAAGTCTGAAAAAATTTAAATTAGTGTATCAAATGTTAGAAGAATAGGCATTAAGGCTCTTATCAGCTAACCATAAGCCAAGAATCTTTTAAATTCTAACAATGGTCTGGTGGATACAGCTAAATCTGGCTTTACTTAAGAAAGACAATAGCAGGCGTGTGGTTCAAAGTAAAAGATTTCACCTTAATAAAAGCTGTTTAACATATTATTCTAAATCCGCAGAAAGGCAAGTTTTTATTCCAAGGTGCAGATCATTTCTGGTAGGGGAATCCCACCATTTTTAATGAACATGTTTCTCATTTCTAATTAGCTCCAGCACTTAGATTTCAGGATGCCAGCCTTCAACGCTGAGATTTCTGGTGGTAATAAAGCACTCGAGGTGGTATTTAATTAAAGTAGAGTGATGCTAGGAAAGACCTGAGCAGGGCTGAAACACTAATCCTTTTGCATTGCCCAGTGTCCCCTTGTGGTTGTGATTGATGAGTTGATTTCTCTTTACAACTTCATTTGCATCGCGTGCAATCCCCGCAGGCAGAGGTGCTGCGCGTTTCCTGATCAGAGCTCCCCATTAGGACAAGCTAATGTGCTAAATGGGGTAGGGGTAAGGTGAAGAGCTGTCCTAGCTCTTAAGCAACCTATTAAATAACGGGTTTATGGTGGGTGATGTGGCTCCCCATGTAAATGCTGGTGTTTGTAATATCTTTATCTCTTTTTACCTTGAAAATATATATTCTACCACCCCCTATCTGTCCTACCCTTTCCCTCTTCTATTTATCTCAGCTGTTGTGTTTAAATGATCGTGTCAGGTAGTGCCTGCTATGAGGAATGGCTGTAGAGCTTTTTTTTTTGATTCGTAGAGGTAAGATAAATTGGTCAGGATTTTCTTTAAAAAACAGACATATTTTCATCCTTATTACTAGAACTCTTAGTTACTGAAATTCTAGCTCCAGTTTGAAACTTCTGTAATGCAGAGCCGTTTCTTGTTTGCAACCAGAATACTGTAGCAGGACTATCCAAGCTCCTTCTGCTGTCAGTCTGCTTGGCCACAAAGACAGAGCCATCAGCACCCTGCCCCTCAGACCTGCTGTTCCTGGGAGCAGCTGGGATGTGCTCACATCAGATGAGATCTCCATGTCATGCACCTATGAGCATTTCCATATGAATTTCTACCAGATGAGTACATTTGCTCTGGCAGCAGAGGAAGCCGAGAGTGTCCTGGGCTGGGTAAGCAGGAGAGTAACCAGGAAACTGACAGAAGTGATTTTCTCCCTTTACCTGGTACTTGTTAAATTGCATCCAAGGTGTTTGGCCCAGTTTGTGGCTCTCCAATACCAGAAGGAAGATTCATTCAGCACGGGCCCCCCAGGATGTGCTGGAGCATATGGTGAGAGGCTGAGGGAACTGTACTTGTTCCACCTGGAGAAGGGAAGGCTCCAACAGGACCCCATAGCTGCTTTTAAATGCTTACAAAGAGGGTATCGAGAAGGAGCAAGTGTCTTCCCAGAGGTGCATGGTGGGAGGGTAAGAGACAACACATACAGCAAAATTGGAATAAGTGGTTATGAAGAAAAGCTTTCCCCATGAGAACAGTTTTGCGTTGGAGAAGGTCGTCTGGAGAGTTTGCACAGCCTTTGTCTTCAGTGCTCTGATAAAAATGGATATAGCACAGACATGCAAATCTTTAAAATGCTGTCTGTGCCTCCGGGCTCTCCTACCATTGCCTTGCTGCCACTTCTGGGGTGGGGTTGGTCCAGCTGCCACTTCCTCTCCTGTCACTTTAGGGAATGGAATCCTCTCTCAGCCTTTTGTTTTTAGATCAAAGTATCATTGAACCCAAACAGAAGGGAAGAAATATTTAAATCTAGGAAAAATAACAGCCTTATGTGTGCACTTGTATAACCTAAAGGGTTGCTGTCGCTGCTGGTGAGACTTTAGGCAGATGTTTTTTTTCCAGTCACCACTAATCTCTCAGGTCAAGTATTTATTCCTTTTGCAGTCTTTCTTCTCATGTGAGTGAATGGGTGTTTTTAAGCTAGCAAGGGTATTTGTTTTTCTGAGTGCACAAGTGCAGACTTTTTTCAAATCCAGGTGTCTCTGCTCACATTTGAAAATAAATTGTCAGAATGAATGGTTCTTGCAAGTAGAGTAGTCATTGCATATTTTCCTTATTACTGGTCAAGGGATATTCCTGCAGATTGTCCTTACATTGCTTGTTTTCCATAAGTCTGCTGTTAAATGGAGGGAGTACCCACACAGATCATTGCAGGAATGACTGTGGAACTTCAAGAAGCTCCAGCTGGATGCTCACAGTCTCTTGGTGAGACAGAATAAATGTATTATGTGCTCAGAATTTGTCTGATTCAGTGGAGAACCAGGTTGCATACGCTGAACTGTTTTTAGGGTCCAAAAAACCAAACTAGCTGATTGTGCACTTGCATGTAAGGAGCTTCCTAATTTCCTGTGACCTTGCAGAGGGTGACATGTTGGGCATTGTCATCTCCTTGATGATCATCTGCCTGCAAAGTGCAGCATATTCATAAAAACTGTACACATCCCAAAATCTGATCTAACATAGTGTCTCAGGAAATAGATTAACCTCGCTGCATCATTACTGTGCTTCTGCTGCACTGTTCTGGCTCAGTTCTGGGGCTTAGAGTTTAAAAGATGGAACAATTTCTGCAAAGCAAAACCACTGATACGTGAAACGAAAAAATACGTTGAGCAGCGTGTCTTCATGGGACATATTTATCTCTTAAAAGTGAAATGCACCTTGTGCAGAGTCTGTGCAAATTGCCCTATTGCTGCCAGAGAGGTTCAGTGCTTTGCCATTTACAGCAACATGCAAAAATTTGGGGTTTTATTTGAATGTAAAAGTTGGGATTCTACTGAATTTCTAATCCTGGTGAACTCGTTCAAGGGGAAGGACTTCCTTATTTGAAACCGAGCTCTTTGTGTCTGCTTGATCTGGTTACTTTCTTGAAAATATCTAAAGTTCCTCTTTTCTTCCACGGCCACTGAGAAAATTGTACTTTCTGTAGAGAGGCAGTTTGGTCGTCAGAGGCGATCCTGCACAATAAAGTTTTCTGGGACGTAGAAGTTTCATACATGAAGAAAGAGATTTGTTCCAGATAATTGTTTATGAATCCTGGTATCTCTCCTGCTTCTGGTTTTCAGAGACCTGTTTTGAGTCCTGCTAACCGTTGTTAGCTGGATTGATGTGNGGAGTAGACTGGAAATGCAAGATGGTAATACACATACTTCTGAGTATCGTCACCCACTTCTGATAATTTTTATATTTATGGCAGATATTTTTTTCTTTTTCCTCCTGAAAGCATATATAAAAGTTAGTTTTCATCTGAATTCCGTGTTTGTTTTTTTTTTCTAGGTTGCAGTTAACATACAGCTGACTAGTGGTACATACCTGGCAAATACAGTTGTAGGGGGTTTTGTTGGGGTGGATTAATTATTCCTGACTAATACTTAAGTAATTTGTATTTCAAAACCCAGTGCTATTTGTGGATGAACCACAGGTGATTTTTAAATAAAACTTGCCTGAAATTATTATTTAAAAAAAACCAAAATAACAAAACAAAACAAACAAACAAAAAAAAAACAGCAAGAAAACAACCCAGCAACCAGAGATTATTTTAAAAACTTGCAGACGAATAAGAGAGCTTGAGGACCTGCAAATTGCAGAGTTGTTGTAGAGTTTGTTTGGATCAGAAATTTGCATTGCTGAAGGGAAAGTTTATTTCATCTGAGCTTCTGCACACTGTTGTGTGCTCTGCTTTCAGTTTTAAACCATTTGTCTTTTTGTTTTGTGTAATTCTATTAAAACTTTTCTCACATAAGACAATAGGAACCCCCATTTAGCTGGGCTCTGTGGCTCGGGGTGTGTAGTAGCTTGCTAATTTATTTGGTTTTAACTGTTATTTTAACTGCAAAGGTGCAATGATGTTGCTCTTTCAGATTCACGGGATGTAAGATGTTAGCAAGCAAATTCTAGCAGCAAACGATGCTCTTAAATATCTGGTTTATGTTTGTAAGAAACGGAAACAAAATATAAATAGTTTAAATTGTCAAAGACCAAGAAAGAGAGAAAGTGGGGTTCAGTTCAGGGTAGCTTCACCCTTGCTTTCATTTTTCTGCATAGAGCAATAGAGGCTTTTGCAATGTGCACTGCTTGAATTGTTTGAATTAATGTCATATTCTCTGTTTAATTGGAAATATTTTATATCATAATTTGTTTGCTTCTGAAGTGTGTGAGAGGCCTTGAGTTCAGATTGTTTAACTGGTGTTCAATCTGTGTTACTAAAATGAAGTTAAAATAATAATTTGAAAATGTTATTTCATAATCCTTATTAGCAAGCAACACATTCAGATCAATTTACTGTGCTTCATATCTCTCTGTTGAATGTGGTTCTTAGTTTGATACCATGAACACATATATGTGTGTGTGACACTAAAATTGATTTTAGTGTGCATTGCTTTGATGCTGTTAGTCACTGCAGACCTCTTTACTGGAAGATTTAAATTTACTTTTTGGACTTTTATTAACTGAAACTAGCTGATTTGATTTTTTTTTTTCTTTTTCCCCCCCCTACTATTCTTTAGAACTGTGGGCAGGGGACATATTAAATATCTATAGAATTTAGGAATCTGTTTTAAACACAGAACATTTTTGTTAATACACGAAGTCAACTGAGGATCAGTGAACGCTTTGTGGTTGTTTACAGTATATATAGATATACTATGTAAGTATAAGTTAATTTACTTACTCAATTGTTGGTCTTGATGAAAAGGTATTTCCATAGTTGTGTCAGGTTCCAAAATATGTTTTCATCCTCCAAATCCTGGATCAATTGGCTACATTGGTATCTGGAATAAGTGAGAGCAGATGAAAAGGTTCTCTACATTCTACCAGTCCAGCAGCCTGATTCTGTTCAGAATAGTTCCCAATTACATGAGAGATTTTGCACCAAAGTTAAGATACATGTGGAGGTCATCCCTTGCTTTTCATTCAGTAACTTAGGCAGAATTAATGTGTTCCCATGTCAATCAGATAACATTCTGTACCTACTGTACTCCCAACTGCTGCAGTAAATATTAAAGGGGAGAACTAGACTGTTGTGGGTAGGTGTAGAAAGAGGAAGTAGTAAAGCAGGACGATATGAAGAAGAGGGAGCGGGGGAAAGGGAGGTTAAAAATATTGGGAAAAGTGAATTGAGGTCTGAACAAGAAGAGAGAATTCACTAAAAGGCTTGGCAAAATAGACCCAACTTTGTAGGAGTGGACTGTGCCTTTTAGGTCCCTGTTTTGAATCCTGAATTCTATCCATCCGGTCTTCATCTTTTCTGAGGTGGACTGAGTGGGCCTAAGTGCATGCCTGACATATGTGTCACTTAAGAGTTTTGACTGTTTTCCCAGAATTAAATTAATGTTTCAAAGTTTTTGTTGTATTTAGTCTCTGGCAGCTGAAAACTGGCTTATTTCTGATGGATTATATAGCAATCATTTCTCATTGCTGTTCAGGTAAGCCATTAAACACATATAGAAAAAGTGCATTTCAGTAAAACCCCATCCAGTTTGTGTATTGCCTTGCTCAGACACCTTTTCCAGAGCACAGTCCTTCACATCCCCGATTCTAAATCTGACAAAAATCAGCAAGCATTAGTGAACACATAAGTTATTGTTCCTTTTTAAATGTGTTCTTAACACATTTAAAAGCAGATAATGATATTGCTTTACTCTCAGGAAAATTAGCAACACTCCTTATGCCTTTTGCTGTTCCACGGAAAATGCCTTTGCTGTTGTATGGGAGAAGAGCACCAGTAATTGACAGGACACACGATGCTGTCACCATGAGTTCAGGCATATTTGCTGTGCATTAAAATGACAATGGAATAGATTAGTTTGAGGGTACAATATCTACCCAAATTGTTCTATACAGATATCAGAATATTAAATAAAAGGAAAAGGCTTCATAAAGTCTCATATAATCCCTCTTGGCATGGGTATATGAGCAGGTATTCAAGTTTTTTCCTTTAAGCACGCTGAAATGATTGAATTTAACTTGACACAAGTGATGTACTATACCATGTGATTGTAATATTTAAAAGAAAAACACTTTTCTGATTGAATACCTATTCGCTATCAATTCCTGTGTAGCAGCATCTAATCTGAATTTCTTCTGCAGCTAAAATGCAAACGCACTTGCTGTATTCTCCATCTCACTGGGTGCGCACTCAGCAAATGCAGAACTGCTTCAATATTTCTGGTATCTTATTTAATCTAATGTTCTACTACAAAAGCCAGCCAGTTCACATTGATCAGAAACAGTTTCCAGGCTATAACTTTTCTCTCCCAAAAGTGGTGTGTGTATTTTCACTAATTCTAGAGCGTGGATGCTGTGGCTGCTGTCCAGGCCCCTGCACTGTGCACACACTAACGCTGTTGGATGTGGTTGCTGTAGATTAGCCATATGCTTCTGCTCGATGTGCCAGAGCTTTTCTCAGTGCTATTTCAGTTTTGGAAGTACCTCTCCCTCCTCCACCCCTTCCTTACGCACGGAGGCACAAAATAAAACTGTAAACTGGGAAAGGTAATTTTCATCCAGTCCCACAGTGTATACTACTTGAAAATAATGTCCTGTTCAAAGCAATGGTTTTTAAGCCTACCAGGGTTAAGCACCTGTATCACAGGCAGAGAGCAGCTTTGCAGAAAGATTTACTATCATATGAGTATGTTCAGTCTTGTGAAGAAGGTCCAGTAGTGAAATAAATCTCCGAAGAAGATGTGCAGGGAGAGGCCATATAGATTTGCAGATTTGAGACCAGTTTTAGTCCATATTCTGGGGGACTGTGGAAATGAAAATACAGGAACAAATTGGCTATTCCTTTCATAGTAACAGAAGCTTTTTAGAGATTTAACGATATAGAACATACCAGTCAGAATAGTCAGTGAAAGTCTTTCCTTTGCTGTAAGAACCATTAAAGGATTTTGTCCCTTTCCTCCATAACTGGAGATTCCTTGTAACACACTATTAATAGATTATAGTTTGTTTTAGGCAGTTGGGACATTCAGCACTGTTTAGAAATATATTTTGCTTTGCATAAAACCATCTTGGTGCTTTTTTTGTCTCCTCGTTGAGAAGGTCTTTACCTTGCTTCAGTACTGTGGCTTAGGTTGCTGATGACAAACATTGTTGGATAAACAGTTCCTTGGTAATGCTGCAACAGCACCTTAGCATAAACATCCACTGAAGTATGCAAATGATCTCGGTGATCAACAAGCATAGCAAAGTGTGGCTGAGGCAGGAAGCCAATCTGTCTGTTCCTTGTGCCCAATGATATTTTGATTGTCATTTTAATCTTAGGAGTAAATAACATCAGCGATCGTGTTCCATCATTTAATTTCAGTGCCAAAAAAATGAGCGCTGCTTTAACTGGCATCAAACAAGATGGCTTTGCTGTGGTAGCTGGTCGTTGCAGCTCAGGTCATCTATGTTCCATTGTAAATAACAAAATGGTGGAAATCTTACACAGAGACTGGAAACAGGCATTTTCTGAAAGCAATGTTAAATGGTTAATGTCTAGATTTATTTTTTTCTGGAAAAAACCCTCTCTTGTCACCCTTAAGGTCTTTGAATTAAGGGTGTCTTAGTTCTTGCTAGGCTGGACAAAAAAATCTTCCAATTTTTGTCCTCAAGTACCTGAGCAATACTTCTGTGCTTCTCTTTCGTTGCCAAGCCTTGACTCCATCACTTGAAAGCTCACATTTTGTGTCTCTTTGTTAAGAAACTTTCTTCATAGCCATGTTGGCCTGCTAAGTATCTTCTTTCCTAATGAATGGTTTGTTCCTGCATGCTGAAGTTCTCTTCAATCAACATCTCAATCAGGCAGCTAACCTTGGACCGTTTCCTCTCCTGGGTAAACCTTAGGGATTCATAACATTTCCCTGGATATACTGAAACATCTTTTTCTGAAGCCCAGTTTTATAACTCTACTGCTGATTCTCCTGGTCTTCCTCCAAGATCCCAAAGTCAGTCATGTCATTGTCTTTTTGGAGCTTAGTGCATAAATCAAACTCTTAAATTTATCTGGTTTAATTTATCTGGTTTAAGCAAAGTAAAACAAAACAAACCAGCTTGTATTTGATCATTTGGCACAGTTTTGCAGGAATTGTTGTCATTTAATCTGGCTCATCCTGGCTTTCAAAGCAGCCCCGTATCCAAATAGCTGAGCAGGGATGATCTGTCAGCTTTGCTACTTAAGGCAGCTTACGGCATTGCATTTTCATTTCCCTCACTAGCTGACTGTGTTCTTTGTTTTGTTCCAGGTGAGTCAAGTAATGATCTCCCTTTGTGATACTGAGGCTCGGACCTGTATCACACATGATGGATGAACTGTGGTTATTGTGGTGCTGCCCTAGAAAATGATTCGCTGTGAGGGATTATGAAGAGAAACGTCCCCTTTCTTTTCTGAGGCTCCATCAGAGCCCAGCAAGGAAAGATTGTGCCCCCCTGGTTGAAAGAGGTCCCTTAAAGTGTCCAGCTGAAAGAGGTGACACGGGCAGTTCAAACTCCACTGGGTGCTGCTGCCCTTAGGCTTGGGAGGTGGCTTTGCTCACTCTGGTGCAGCCACTCCGGTGGTGCTTTTGTGGAGCACACAAAGGTCTGCAATGGTCTCCAGTTCTGTCTTCTTGGTTCTCCCTGTGGAATCCTTGTGGCATTCTTCACTCATCCTGCCTGGTACTTGGCTTATCTATCACCATCTAATCACGCCTAAATAAGTAGGCGTGAAACTGTGATCCCGTTTCTCTCGGCACAAATGGCTTTCAAGAATGTTTTGTGAGCACAGGGCTTGTAGGTTCACCACTTTCTATGGCTGACAGATCGGGTAAACACTTGGCTCTATTCTGTGGTGCATCCATTGCAAAGCCAGCTGAAACTCTGGGTGAGGTAGCATCTCTAAATTGGCAACGACTTGGTGACAGCTATTAATATCAACGGGATTAAATTGTTCCATTTAGACACTTTTAGGAACCAGCTGTATCCAGTTCCAAGCTCCTGAAAAATTCAGACAGGTTTTTTTAGAGTAAACCGGAATTGGGGTGTCGAATTCTACTTACAACAAATCTTGAATGAATTATTTAAGCTATGTTATAAAAACTTATCAGAGTTCTAGAAATGATTTGTTGAAAACCATATACCTGCAACTGGACTTGAATGCTGTTCAGTTTTCTCTGCAGACTCCAAACCTTTGCAGAGCTCAATCCTTTACCAGTAAGGTGTCATTTAGGGAAGTTTCTTGACTCAAATTCTGGAAATATTTATGCTTGTGCGTGGGTTACAAGGCAGGAACTGTCTCAGTGGAATCCAGAAGAAAGGGTTGCAGAGCACAGTGCAGGGTTTTGTCTGGACCAGACATAGTCCTGTGACATAAGCATGGTTTGTCCCCTGGGTTGTTATGCCCCATATTGCCAATAAGTCTTGTAGTAAAAAAAAACCAAAACAAAACAATTTTTAAAAATTGGGTATTTCAACCACTTTATTAGAAAAGTAAGAAAATGGACGTACTAGCTTTGTGACAATCCAGCTTTAAAAGGTGGCAGTGGTTTTCGATAAATTAATCTTTGAAATAAATTTTTTTTCAGAAGAGAAAATGCAGATAAAATTAGAAGACTTATATGGCTGTTATAGTTACTGTATAGTTACTGTTATAGAGGTCATGCAGAAGGTAGAGAAAACGACTCCTTTCTATGGAGATGTGAGGCAGTGCTCCTCTACATATGCTGGGAATGGTAACATTTGGCAGAAAATGAAGACGTGTCATAGTTCACAGCATTACATTAAATCATTTGTGAAACTCATCTTGCCTGCACTGTAAGAATTGCCACTTCCATGCTGCTCTGGCTGTGGATTAAACAAATGAAAACATATTTTTCTAAGGAAACATCACAAATACATCTCAAAGAACTGAGACATTGTTTCTCGAGGACAGAAAGCAGGCCAGAAGTTGTAACTAGTCTCTTCTTTCTCTGTACATCCTTTAAGAAGAAAGTCATCAAATAGGATAAAAGTATAAAATCCATTTTGAAGCTATTCTGTACCTGTTGAAACCACATGGAATCATAGAATGATTCAGATTTAAAGGGAACCTCCCATGCCGTCTAATCCCAACATCCCTTTTAAAACTGGGGTAACTACACAGATTAGGTTGCTCAGGGGCTTTTAGAGTTCAGGTTGAAAGTCTCCAGAATGCCATAACCTCTCTGAGCAGCATTTTCCTGTGCTTTACTTCCTTCCCATTCATTATCTTACTCTTTAGAGCTAACCAGAATTTACCTTTCGGCAACTTTTAGCTGTTGCTCCTTGTTCTGTCACCCTGTACCTGTGGGTTCTGTCTCTGTAACCTTTGCTTAAGTGGAAGAAGATGCAGTTAAGTTGTCCGAGCTCCCCCTTCTGCGGGCAATGCTGAACCAGCTCCCTCAGCCTCTGTCCTGTGCTCCAGCCCTGCAGCTGCCCTGGCAACCCACCACTGAACTCTCAAGAACACCTCCTGTCCTGGGGCACTCCAGACTGGTGTTCCAGATGCTCTCCCAAGTGCTGTGCAGGGAGGAATGATCCCTTTCCTTCCCTCACTGACCACCCTTTTCCAATGCAGCCTTGCAGAGCAGTTTGCCTTTGCTGCCTCGAAGGCAGAGCACTGCTTTGTACCCAGATCTGCCCACCAGGACTCACAGATCCTTTTCTGCAGAGCTCTTCTCTGGCTAGGCAGTCAGAGCTTGGGCCAGTGTGAGGGATTATCCTGTCCCAAGAGCAGGACTTTGACCAGGTTCTTGTCAGCCCACTTCTGTAGCTTCTGCAGAGCCCCGTAACTGTTCCCTGTTTGCTGTCACATGTGAATTTGCATTCTGACGCTTCATATATGTCTTTTATGAAGATGTTCAGCAGTTTTGGACCTGGTCTTGATGCCCAAGGGCTGGAACTCATAGCTGACTGAGTTAAACTTCTAAAGATTGGCTGCCACCCCCTTTAAAAGCCGCTATTCCAGTGGCTTTTCACACACCTTTTATGTTAACAATCCAATCCTTTATTTTGCCCTCCCTCCCTGCTATTTAGGTACAAGGCTGCATCATCCTCAGTATGCTGTTGTAAAGGTGTAAAACAAATGAGGTGTAGTTTCCTATACTGACTTGCGGATAATGACAAGCTCCTTCTATGCTTTTTTGAAACAAAATGTTTTAAGGATCAATTCTCATTGTACCTATACCTGAGTTCTTCCGAGTGACTGGCTGTATGGCTCTTAAGGCCGTTTTGGAGAGCTGTGTTTTTCAAATGTGATGAAAAAATTTTTCCAAGGGAAATACTGGTTGATGGCATACAAGGTTGAGCTGCTGTTGAAAAGACCTTAAGAGTCAGCGTTGGAGAAGGTGAGGGAGAGGCAGAAAACTTAGAAAGAAAGATTTAGGTGTCAATGTGGAAGCAAAACAAATCAGTGTGGCAGAATCATGTCCTCATGGGCCATTGGAAATAGCAGGAGAAAGAATTGCCATGTGGTATGAGGAAGGCTCTGGTAATAAATGACAGCAACATAAAGGCAGTCAAAAGTTTCAGCAGCTGCAAAGAGTGAGGGTGTTGGAGGGAAGGGTTTCTCTGTGTGTACTGGTGTGTCCATAGTGTTATGTGCTCTTGAATTCAGGCAGGAATTCAGACTAAGTTTTGGCAAGTTGTTTGCTGCTTTCCGTTAAATATAAGTAAATGTCCTTTGCAGGCTGCTGGGATGTTTCAGTTGCTGGTCTGTTCCATACCTCAGGCACTGACACAAAGTGAACGTGTCATTATCAAACACACACGCAGCAGTAGGAAGAGCACAGACTTTTATTGAAATACAGTATGTTATATGTGACAAAGACCAAAAGTAGATGTTCCTCTGCAGTGGGAGAAAAGAAACGGTACTTTCCTGCTAAGGTAGTAAAGAAATTCTCTTTTGCCTACTTACTGTTATCTTCCCCCCTATGCTCTCTGAGAAAAGTTATTCTGCATTATCTTTCTTACTTTTGAAAACTGAATTTGGCTTTGTCCTGAACCTTCCAAAAAAGAGAGGTGGCTGGAGAATTCATTTTGTGTGATTGCAGAAGCAAATGATGCGAGTCAAGTGGCCTGGTCAGATAATTAAGCTACAACAGAGAAAGCTCGCAGAGTCAGTCAGTTGTGATTATCAGTCCGGTGTGGTTGGATGTCTGATTCCTTCTGAAAAATCTGAAGTGGCTGCTTTTATTATCATTAATTGGGGAGTGCCAGCAACAAATCTGGAAGAGTTACACTGCCACTTTAAAGAATTCCAATATATTTCAGTTGGAATATAAGTTTAATGATGAATTGATGACTGTTTGTTGCGCTGCCCACTCCTTAGAATTGGAAGGTTTGTTAGAATAATTCCAGTGTTACGTGTCTGCCCTGCTTGTGAACCCTGATGTCTGTTGGCAGTCTGCAACAGAGTGGCAATAAATGTGTATTCTTTGGGGCTGTCTGAATCTTTTTAGGTTGTTTTTTTTTTGTTCTTTTCTTTATTTCTTTAGATAGAAGTTCAATCATTTTGAAGCTATCTCTAGAGCATCTAGGAAAGTCCCTTTAACAGTGAAGCATTAGGTTGCTTAAAGTGCCTCACAGACCTAAACCTTGGAAGCATTTCCGAAATATTTCCCCTGCTAAGCAAGAGGGATGTCATGAAATGAAACAAAAAAGGAAACAATATTTCATTTGAATGGAAGGATAAAGTACATTTAATCTAAGCCAGGCTAGTTCAATATCGACGGTTTGCTCGTGGCATTCGGCAATTTTAAAATAGGAACCTTACTGGTATTAACTCTGCTACATGGAGGAGGAATTAATCCCATGGAAATGCACATGTGTAGCTGGACATTGTAGCTGTCACAAAGCCAGAGCCCTGGAAGTTTAGGGTGTTTTGGAACTTTGAATACAGCCGTGTTGATTTTAAAACAAAAACCTTCAGCTTCCGGCAACTTCCATAGTAGCATTTCCAATGTTTTTTAAACAGCTATTAATGTAGTCAAGCTGTGTTTTTTCTCCTTCTCTGTGTAATCATCTGCTCAGTGGTGCACTCCATAAGCAGTAGCAGGAGCCAGAGGAGTGGCCTGCTGTGATTGATGGGGCGAGGCCCGGCACGCTGAAGGAGCCCCATCTGGATCAGGTTTTGGGAGCAGTCAGATGTTGAGAGGGAGGTCAGCGAGCCCTGCATCGGCTCCCCTCCCTCAGCACCCCACAGATCACCCACACTCCTGCACACCCTGCAGCGCTCACACGCCCTCAGCCATCGCTGATGCTCGCTTTGGGCAGATGCTGCATGGCCTGGGACCAGAGCCGCTGCTAAGTTTATGGAGAAAAAAGGCAGCACCATGGTACAGCAGCAGGTATTTGCACTTTTATTTTCACTTGAAACTCTTGATTTTTAGTTGAGGCAGGGCAGTTCTTATAACCAGCTGCACCACTGCATGCAAGACTTATAACCCACGTTTTGTTGCTTAAGTCTGAAGGAGGGCAAGCTACGGGGGATCATGTGCTTGATAGGTGTAACTGAGCCCTTCTCAGAATCAGCAGGTTTGCAGAGAAATGTTGCACTTTTCTTCTTTGTTTCCGTGCCCTAAGGATACGATGCAGTTTGGCTCATTTAACTACAGTACAGGAGGCTTTCTCTAAATGTGAAATATTTCTTGCCAAAGAAACAAAATGCACCAAATGGAAAATAGAGCAAAACAAACAATAAACTGTGAGTTCGACTTCAAAATGCAGGCAAGCAGGAAGGTTTTCATTGAATACATTTTTATGCTGCAAATGTGTTTTTTAAAAAAGGAACACAGCATAAGTAATGATTTCTGTGCTCTCTCCTTTGTGTACAAACATAACAAGCTTGCTTTATTATGTTTTGACACTTTTTATACATTTCTTAATTATGAAATCCTTTCAGAGCAGGAGATGCTGAAAAGGCATCTGAGACAGTAGGAGCAGTTTAAATTCTAAGCTTTTCTTCAAATGGAGTAATATGGATGAAATAGGAGAGCCTTCACTTACCTACATCTTGTGAATCCTTTTTTTTTGGTTCTTTAGAGTTCAACATTTAACCAGAAAGCAATAAATTTGATTTTATACACTGCCACGTAAAGCATATTTTTCAGTTGAAATGTGGTTTTCATTAAGACTCGGGCCAGAACATTTAGCAGAGCCTGACTGTCTGCCATCCTTTGTTCTCCTTGCTGTTGCCAACAACCACTTTTTTAGAAAACCATGCACAAAGTGAGCATTAAGGGGTCATTTAATCTTAAAGGCACTTGGAACTGAGTCTGAAGGGACAACTTCTGTTCAGCTTCTCCTGCCTAGGTGGTATTAAGCCGTGCCTGTGTACTGTCGTACACAGCTTTGAAATTACTCTGATACCTGAGCTCATAGGCTAATTTAGGATCAGTATTTCCCATTGCTTTTAGGGCCATTTTGTATTTTCAGCTTAATGCATTAGAATTTATTATTTCTTCTGTTCATTTCAATTCACTGTATTCTAAAGAGCACAATAAAGGAATGTTTGAGGTGATTCTGTTGAAAGAATTTTTGGTTTTTTAAGATCTATTCAAGTGTATCTGACTGTTGTGTAGTCTGGGGTTCCCATCAACCACATGTATATACAAGTGTGTGATAGCTGACACTTCATTGTTCTTGATATAAATTAGTATCTTGGACAATAAGCTCTGGCTATTATCAGCCACGTAAATAGTACAGAACTTGTTTACACATACATGCTTTTCTATCACATTGTAATACTGTGTCTGATGAATTAATTGTGAATAATAAATTCACCCTAATTTTAAAGGTTAGGAAAAGCTTCAGTAGTCACTTATATTAAGGGATGAACATCTCAGATTTATTGTCACTATCATTTTAAACTTAGGGCCTGCAGTCCATGTGCAAGTTTAATTTCTTTAATGTCCCCTGTCTTCCAACAATTTAATGAACCTGTAGAGCCTGCACTGATAATCTTGTGTGTCAGTTTTTTGCTCTAAGCATACTGGGGTTGGTTTCTTTAATGACAAGGCTGTAAATCTCTGAATATGTACAAGTTAGTAAAAAAAAAAAAAAACACTAACCCCGACCCTTCATTGTTTACTTATTAATGCGGTCTGAGTTCTAGATAAGTTAGCCAGACCTCAGCTGAATAAGTGTAATGAAAGAGGTAGAAGAGTCTCAACATTGTGAAGGTTCTGAAATTGCCAGTGCAGTTTGCCAATTTGTGATAAATCTAAAAAGTTTGGAGCTGCTGGTAAAAATAATAGAAAAGTTCAACCCTCTTAATTAAATATGAGCTGTAATTAGCACTAGGTGTGGATGCTTTGAATATTAATTAGGGTCCTCATGGAACTGCTGTCAAGGTTAATGAGAAACAGTGGGGGTCTCAGCAACATCTGGTTTAGGACTGGAGGTGGTACAAAACCCTTTAGATCAAACACACCTGGACATTAGCCCTTGGTTCCTCTGTTGCCACTGCTGTTCTTTTTTAACAGCTGCTGACTCCAGTGCCATGCTTAGCATCTGACAGGAAGGAATAACTTAAGGACCAGCACTAACCAGCTCCTGTGTTTCAAAACCAGCACAGTGAAAATGCTTATAGAGGCAGAATCTGGATTTGCTTTTGTTCGTTCTTACCCCTTGCTCAGGTCCCTCCTGAAACAGCTGATTAAAAAATTGAAGGTCAGCTGCCTCCCACACAAGTTGTAAAAATACTTCTTTAACATTTAATGAATGTCTCCGGTGTAATCCAGTCATTCCTGGGTTTTGCTTCATCTGGATTTTAATTTTTTTTAGTAGTGAAAATATTAGGTAAAAGAAATAAGAAAGGAACTTGACCATTTTAATACTGGAGGGTAAAAGTATACATTTACAAGAGTTTTTAACCTCCACAGAAATTTATCACAGCCAGTTTCAGTGCAGCATTAACCTTGCAATGATTGCAGGTATGCAAACAAATCTTAGTGACATAACCCTGTGCAGTCAGTAAATGACACTGGTTTCATGATAAAGATGGTTGAATGAAGCAATGGAAACCACTTGCTCAAGGCCATGCACTAAACCAGCAGCAAAGATGGGATTAAAATTAAGGTTTGATTGCTGATATAAAGTTCTAATTTTTTAGGACACACTGAGTGCCTTTTACAAAGGAAAATTCAGTTTTCTCTTTCAAGCCTGTCAAGAACCAAGACTTCTGTGTGAATTCTTAAAAGCTCTTGAGTTTAAGACTAGTTCAGGTCAGAGAACTGATGTCTGAATTAGTTGAAATTGGCTGGAAATGCCCTTAAGTACAAAGTGGAGAAGAACGTCTTTTATTCATCCGGCCTATTTTAAAATTAGGAAATCATGGGCTGATGAGTACAAATAAAATTTCTGCAATAGTCTTGGGCAGGTACTTGCACATGCTTTGGTGGGAGAATGATGGAGTGGTTCAAAAGACAATAAAATTCTAACTTAAATGTGCATTTTTACATTGCTTGCTATTTAAAGGGATAATTTTATGTTGCAAATTAGTTTATCTGAGGTTGGGATAGTCCCTGCTCTAATGGCCTCTAATGCTGTGTCAGACAAAATCACGTTTTGGACATTTTTTATATAGGTTCAGAAAGATTGCAGTGTATATTTCCTCCTCTAGAATTATTGCTTTTTGGTGTGAGCAAAGCATTTAGTCAGAAGTGTTCTAATTGATAAATAGATAAATTATTCTTTTTTATATCAAATGGAAATATGGGTCTCTCTATAACAATATGAGCATAGTGTTTTTAATGCTATAGGCTAATTGTGATATGGAGATGAAATACTGTTGTCTTCAAATGTAAAACCTTTAAAGTTCTTAAATCTATTTCTCTTGACATAGAATTTTTCTTTTATGTTATTTAAGGTTTTGAACTGACGCATTTTTAGATTCAAATACTTGATATTTTGACTGGATCTTAATATTATTATTTTGCATTTGTGGCATGCAATTGCTCAATGCAGAGTACCTCAAAGTATTCTGAATATCTCAGAATACTTTGCGTTATTTCATCTCAGTACTTTTAGGGTTGGTTAACAGCATGCACCCAAATCCTGCCCTGTGTGTAGGTTGCCTCTATTGTGTTGTGCAAATGATAAGTCAGAGTGATCACAGACTGGAGGCTGAGCTCACCAGAGCTCCGTGCTGGCAGTTGTGCTCAGGAGCCTTTGGAATAAACTAGCTTTGTCCCTCTGCCTTGTCTGGGTTGAGGCATCATTAGTGCAGGCAGGTTTCACTGACCTTCCTGCTTAAAGAATAGTCTACAATTATCCCACGAGCAGCAGATTTGTTTGTCTAATTATAATAATATTTAGTAGGGTTAGCAAAATGCATTTAATGCAGATAAGGAATGTTCTCCTCAAGAAACAACCACTGTGCCCTTTTCAGGCCAGGATGCTCTCATCACTCTCTGCGTTGCGGGTGCAGGACCTTCGCTTATTTTATCTCACGTCACGTTTCTTCCTTTTTTTATTATTTTTCTTTTTCCCTTTGATTTTCACAGGGTAATCAGGAAGCTACAGCACCTCCTGACACAATGGCACAGCCTTATGCCTCAGCCCAGTTCGCTCCACCTCAGAACGGTATCCCTGCAGAATACACAGCCCCACATCCGCATCCAGCTCCAGACTACACAGGCCAAACCACTGTTCCAGAGCACACGTTAAACATGTACCCTCCTGCTCAGACACACTCCGAACAGAGTGCGGCTGACACAAATGCACAAACTGTCTCCGGCACAGCCACAGTAAGTCAAGGTTACAGCTCTTTCTAAAGCTCTGTGTTTCCTGTGTGTTTATCAATGACATCTTCTCCTATGTCGCGCTGGACACGCTTCATTTGCGTTAGGCTTAGTCGCCGTGTTAAGGTTGAAAGTCTGTCAGAGTTTACTGTTGAACCATGAGAATGTGTTTTCACTGGTTTTGGAGCTTCTTAATAAGTGTTGGAGCTTTGGAGTTTCATTTTCAACCGCTTTAGACAAAATGATTAATAGCCAGCCCATGAATCATAGCATAAATTTTAATTAAGTCCAATATGGAAAAACATTGCAAATGAGTGTTTGTAGGCATTCATTTGTGGGGCTAAAGAAAGCAACCAAAAAACCCAAACCAGACTCATTTGATTATTTTTAACGACTTCTGTGTTTTCGACACAAGTAGTTTTAAAAAAAGTATTAATTGAATGATCCTGTACAAAATGTACTGTGTTAGTATTGTGAAGAGCATGTCTGCAATATTGTATTTTCTAGAGAGCTTGTTTGTGCAGCCATTACCCAAGTTGTGTGTGGATCTGTGCTAAACAGAGCAGAAATGATAGACTTTCCTTCTATTTGATTTATATGTGAAGTTCTGAAGTGTCATGAATTATGCAAGAGACTCCTTGGATGGCTCTACCTTGTAATTTAAGTCACAAATTTCACACATTGATAGTTTAGTGTTTCTGTCTTAATTCTAGAGTGGGACCCAATATATCCAGTGCCAAGAGCTGGCAGATTCCTGAGCCATCAGCCAGCCCCCTGCGTTACATGTGCAGGATGGAGCACAGTACAGGCAGCGCTTGAAACATCTCTCCCGGCTGTCCTCATCCTTGCCTCAGCCATGCTCCGTGCCTCAGCTTACCTCCCCTTCCTTCCTGGCTCACATCCAGCCTAAAAGGTTTCATGCACTGGGGCAAGAGGAAAGGGAAAACACATCCGTTTAAATGAGCTCTGCAAATTTATGTTTATTGCCGTGCCACTAATTTCTTTATGTGGGCATGAGCAAGAAAGTAAAGCAAGAGCAAAGGCACTGAAGAATATTCCTTGCTATTATCATGGAGAAATCCTTGCAAATTAGTGACATTTTTTTGCGGTTTATGCGGTAAAATGTTTTGTTCTTTTTATTTTTAACTTGATAACTGTTTATTGCCCTGAGTTGCCCTTTTCTCCAGTATTGGGAGAAAGTTTAAATTGAAGAGCATCCTATTTGCTTGTATCTCATAGTATTCTTTGCAGCTCTGCTGTGTCCCCTCTTATCCATCTCTTTGCTAAGTTAAATTCCTAGTTCTTTCCAGCTTTTAAGATTTGCTTCCATAATCATTTTTGATTGTTGTCCAACTCTTGTCAAATACCACTGTCATTGGTTTAGAGCAGGAATCCTAAGCTGAATAGATACTCCAGAAGAGATTGGATATTGACTAAAAAGATAGTCTTTCCTACTGTCCCTTTTTTGTTCTTTTTGTATTCTCTGTTTTTGCTTGGTTTTTGTGACCACTGCTGCAACCTGAACAATCCACTGCGATGCCCAGCTCAGCCTTTTCACATTTTGGAACTGTTTCTGTTCAGTCCTGAAGTAAAATACTGACAGTGCTAAAATCAATGGTAAAAGACCCGTCGATGGGAGTGGGACAGGAGCTCATCCCTCATCATTTATTGCTTTCAATTGATTGTGTTTCCTCACCCTGTTTTGATTTTTCAGTTTGAAGAAATGTCAGTCACTTTATCAGAGTAGTCAGGGATGTGTTTTCCCAACATTTTCCATAGCAAAGGCTGGTGAAAAGACATACTTTGGATTGTCTGCAATGCCCTTATCTTCTTCAAGTGCTCTATTCAATCCCAGCTCTAGCAAATCCAATGATTCCCTGCAAAGTTTCCTGCTTCTGATATGCAAATAGGCTTTATTGTTATTTAGTTTTGTGTCCTTTGCTATCTGCTCTTACTTGCTTTTTGCCTTCCTAATATCCAACTTGTATTTTACCTGTCAGACACCTTTTTCCTTCCGTTTCCCCTTGGAGTGAATTTCCATTCTCTGCAGGACAACACTTCAATTCCACTAACCTGTTATATTCAGGGAATATGGTATAGTTATTTGCTCTTTTTATTGTGGATCCTTTCCTTGCATTCTGGTTTCCTTTCTTACAGAGGAATGGACAGAACATATTGAAGTAGCTCCCATGCTGTTTATAAAGAATTAGATTTCCTTCCTTTTGACTTTAGGGTCCATTTGAGAAAGTTTTAGTTTGGTTTGGTTTTTAAAAAGATACTTTTTTCTAAATTGCAATGTTATATTGAAAGTTGTGGACTCTCTCCCTCAAGAACAGTGCAATGAAAAGGTAGGTTTTCAAGAAGTGTGTTTCTCTATGGATCTGCACTGACATTTAACACATTGCTCACCAGTTAGGTTTACATATGTACAGACAAATATCGTTTTCACAGTTTAATTACAGGTACCTAGACTTAAAATCTGTTATGCTGCATGTTATTAGCCACTGCTCTTGGCAAACTGTGGAGACTTTATAAATAGATATATGCAGATGGATCCCAGGCAGATTTAACATGGGCTTTGTAACATTATGAGGGTCCAGCTGTATACACCTCTCTGTAGGTTTAATAATGTAAGTTTTTATTATGAGAGCTTCAATAGCACTTTGTCAACATTGTACCACCATGTGCTCTTTATTGTTGAAGGAGAAAAATTATGTTTCTTTCTAATTCCTGCTACCTTTGAGAATAGTTGATTTCCAATCAAAGCGTTTTAAGTGGAATCGGTGTGGGGACATAGTGGCATTTTTTGGTAGGTCCCAGTATTTTTACTTGGTTTCCTTTCAGTAAGCTGCTTATGACATGCATTTGAAAGAAGAATAATCAATTGGCCAATCAGTCACAAAAGAATGCTCTTGTGATTAATGTAGATCAGACAAGCTGTTGGAGGCAAGACCAATTTTTTAATTTTCTTAGTCACAAATTTATGTGCATGTGAAGCTGGATACACCATTAAAAATGGATCTTAAAATTTAGCAATGTGAACCTAAAAAACTGCAGGGCAATTGTCTAAATTGTAGAGTTACTACCAGAAGTGACTTAATCTCCTCCACGAAGGACTGAATCCATGCTGAGGCGAGATATCTCCCAGGCTTTCTCTGAGTGTCCCAGGTTCTTTCCTCTTATCTGAAAGAATCATACACTGAAGCTGGAGCTCACACTGGGTCTAGCACCACCTAAACCCCAGTAAAGATAAAATAATAAAAATAAACTGGTTCTGTGCAACTTCTCTTGAATCCTTAACTGCAACACAGGGTGTGATCCCGGCCCAGCCAGCACCACTGCCAGGATCCCCATTTGCCACAAACTGAACAAAATTCCAATCATCGGTTTTATTACAGGTTTGCAATTTTGTGCAGAGTGCTCTTGTGATTCATGTTCAAAAGTACTTCACGTACGCTCGGACACGCTCTTGTACTTCTAGAAAGTGTCTTTCTCAGTGACCAGTTTTAATCTATTTAGATAAAAGAGTAACGCGGTATTCTCTCAGAGCAAGTGCTGGAACAAGAGGTGCTTGGGTTGTATGTGCAGGGATTGCTAACTCTGATTGTGATGCTATGAAACAGGAGAAGAGGGACAGGATGAAAGGGTAGTAAATGATTAAAGACAGGATGACTTAGCTGAAATGATATAAAATCATTGGTAGGTAATAAAATACTGTCAAAAGTTACTTTGAGTTTTCTCTGAGCATCTCTGGTTTTTTTGAGTAAGGATGAAGTGCATCTGAGTATATGCAAAATCAATAATCAACCAGCAGTGGGTTATTTAAGTGCTGGTAGACTTCTGGAGTTGCATAGCATCAAATATGCTTTAAGGCATTAACAAAAATAGTAAATGGCTTCTTCCTAGAAGGTTGGATCAATGAAAAGTATGTTACAAAGTTATGCTAAAAGTAATGTGTCTGATGATTTTGTAGAGTAGTTTAGAGCATTACATTAAATAGTTATGTGTATTAAACTATTTTTAAGACATTTAATCATTTTATGAAATCACCCTTTACCTGTGTACATATATAGACATAAACTCATTGTGCATAGAGTTCTGAGTAAAACTTGTTCAGTATTTTTTTTTTTTTGTGGTTTTCCTGCACAGCTTCTGTTGATGACAGCAGGAGATGTGGGTGTAAATAAAATGGGCATTAGCTGGGCATGTGTGAGGGAGCAGGTAATAGTAAAGTAAATGTTTCTCTAGTGTTTCCTTCTCTAAATGTATTATACTAACAATGGAAGTAACTCATGGTGTGGTAAGAGCTGAGGTTGCAGTAATGCTCTGTGTTTTATGTGTATATATAAAAAACGTGCTGCTCTAAACTTAATTCTGCTTTTGCATAAAACTTGAGATCCTTATGCAGTCTTTCTGTTTTGGACTGAGACTTTACCAGGCTTCAGAAACTGAAAAGCTGTGTGATAAGTTGTGTGTTTGGATGGGAGATCTTGAGGGAAAACGCAGTTTACTTGGAGGAGTGATCCATGCACGATGCTTTTCTGTCTGAAGTGTTCAGCATCAGCACCCAGCATGGCATTAGGGGATGCAGGGCTGTTCAAGCCCTGTAGAAGATGTGCAGTGCAGAGGTGTGGGTTGTCTCTGGCCTGGGAAGATGATAAGGTATTTTCCTCCTAACTTCACCATTAGAACTAAATTCCAGCTTGGTTACAATCAATATTCCTCTTGTGGCATCTGCTGAACCTGATACTTCTGTGTGACAATAATTGATATATTAGATATTTATGTCTGTTGTTCTTGCTGCCTTGCTTTACCTTGAGATGTTGTGTATGCTTTGGCATCTAATGGCCTGTAAGTTTAATGCTTTCTTTTCTTGGTGTTAATTTGTCCAGGTTTGTGCCTGTTTTAGTGGTGTCGCAGAGGCCATCTCTTCATCTGAGGATTTGTTAAGGCTTAGCGATGCTTTGGACTGCAGAATTATTTACCATGTTGAACTTAGTTGTTTGGGGGAAGTGGGATATGTACAACCTTTGCTGACATTTTTGGAGTTTAGTGTACCAATTACTGTGTTGTGCTTATTAATTTGGGTAAGAAAGCTGGGAGTAGGAAGTGTTTAGAGTGAAGTGCTTTAGTGTGTTACCTAAGCCTGCAGGTGAGTAGATTATTACTACAGTTTTCAGCAGCATATTTTTGGTTTTTATTAACTCTTTTTCCTGCTCAGTCCTTTATGCAAGCTACTGGTATAAGTGATTTTCCCCTCCCAGTTTCTTTCTTTTCTCCCTTGGTTCATCTCCTCTTTCTCTCCTACTGTTTCATTTGTGGCCTCCCCATCTCCTGGTGGTGTGGGCTACATCAGCTGCTTCGTGCTGTTGTATTCCACATTAAGCAGTGTGCTGTATCCTACCTGGTGTCCAGGTGTCTATTAGCTGCTCTTACAGCAGCGTGTCCCCGAGGCAGAAATGTTCAAACCCAAGTTCTCTGTACTGTGCTGGCTCCTCAGGGAACTTGGCTGTGCTCAGGAGCCTCGAGCTGAGCTTGTTTGGAGTCCAACCTGCCGAGTGTCTGCAGAGTGGGTGGGACAGTTCTCAGTGCTGCCAAGCTCAGCTGCTGTTACCCCTGTCTCTGAATGTCCTACTCTTGCCTGAGAGGTTTCCGTGGGGTACCTGGAGCTGTCTCCTGTGGCTTGGGGAGGAGTGGCTCACTTCCTTCTCTGTGTAATTCTGGCTGGCAAGGAGCAGAGCAGAGTTCCAGGGCAGAAAACCATGTCAATTCCTTCTCTAAAGGATGCCACTGTGCTCCCCCTGCAAAGGAACTGGAATTTTCACCACAAAGTGGCTATCTTGCAAGTCAGATTTCCCCATGGACACTTTTTATTGCCAGCTGGTATCAATGACCCAGTTTTTATTCTATTTCAATGCCATATTTTTGTCTCTAGATGTTTGCCACCAGTATGCTAGATAGCTGATAATGCTTTGACAACTCTTACAGCAGTGTTTATTCATCTAAATCATACCCTGCTGGCGCAGGCTATTGTATCAGCATGGTGTGCTATTTCATTTATACTACCTATTATAACTGGTCCCAACTGCTCCTTGAAGGAAATATTTCAAGGAGCTTATTTCGAGACCCTGAGTGCTTCAGAGCTGCAGAAGCAAGGAACCCGGTCCAGCTCCTACTCCATAGTGAAGAGATCAAAACTGACATCCCAAATAGATAACATGATGCTGTGCTGGGGTGGTGAGGCACAGTAATGACTTGTGATCATAGGCATTATTGCTTCTAAGAGGCTTCCTTGCTGAGAGCCCTGCGTGCCAGCTTTGCAACTGTGCCCCACGCGTGCTCCTTTGCTTCTGCTAAGGAATAGCAGGAACACGCTGCTCACTTCAGCCCCTCTGCGTGTCAGTGCCAGCTCTAAAATAGATTCTCCTCGAGGATACACAGAACCTGACACTGACTGTTTCCTACGATGCTGTTTATGGAGTGCCTGTTTGTGTTTCGTTGTTTTGGCTGGGAAGAAGATAAATAACCACCCTCTTTTTCCTGTGTTGCTGAGTGAACTTGGGCTTTGTGATTCTGTGAGTGGGTATGTGGTGTGAGGACAGCAGCCTTACCCTGCCAGCTCTTCTGAGATCTCAGTGCCTGATCATTGTGATTTAGGTATCATCTCAGTTTCTTTTACCTTTTGATTCTCATAGCAAGAAATGGTTAAAAACATGATGTTGAAATAGAAGACAGAAAAATGATTATTCTGGTTTTGTGGGTCTTTTTAGAGACTGTGATTTTAACTTCCTTCCCTCATTTGTGTGCACTTGAACTTGATGAAGTGTTAAAGCTGAAGTTCCTCCACAAAACCAAAAAACACCCCCACCAACAAGGATAAAGAGAGCAATTATGCTCTGTCATCTTTAGTCATGTTTGCTCAAATAAATTAGCTGAATGCCATTGATTACCCTCTGAATGTTCTTCATAGGGCACACTAACAGCTCTTAGATCACTTCAGCAGGTAATTCCAGCCAGCTCTAAGGCAGATTTGAAGCACAAAGCATTGCAGAGGTTTTTCCAACCACATTGTCAACAAGAGATGGTCATATTACTGCACCTTGAAAAGTTTCTTCTAGAAAGCATTACCAATGAATTGCTATTCTGTCAAGTTTAATTGACCAATTAAACAATTTAAGATTTTCTTCCTGCTTGCCCCTGAAAGAGCCAAGCTAATATCGTTTTTTTAAGTTTCCTTGTACTTTGTATTGTCTCTTGGGCTCTTTACTTCTCCATACCAATTATTTTACATGTTACATTATTGACTTTTTCTTCTCTCTGTGCAGCCTAAGTAGCCATGGCATGCAAATGATTTGGCTGTGCTTTGGGCTCATATGTATTGAGAAAAAACATTGCTGCACATTTTGCTGAATACACTGATTATAAATGTAAAAAGGGACCTTGTGTGATGAAATACCCAATTTCAACTTCTTTTATATTTGACCTTCTGCATCTTTGCTCCACGTTACAACATATTAATTAAAGTTGATCCTCATGGTTTGTTTTTTTGGTTTTTTTTTTGTTTGTTTGTTTGTTTTTTTTGTTTTGTTTTGTTTTGGTTTGGTTTTTTTGTGAAAATTAGCTCATTTTCAGTAAATGCGTGAGTGGCTGTGTCAGGTTGGGTAAGACCAATGATGTTTTCCATTCTCTTGTAATTGACATGCAAATGGTTGTTAACGGCTCGTACCTCTATCAGAAGTTGTTGATCCCTGCATTCATCTACTCTTTGTGATTGCAGTATAAACTTGTGTATTGCTTGGAGTGCCTTGTGCAGTGGCACGAGAATGTGTTTGTAACTTCTTGGTCATCCAGCAAAATCCTTACCCTTGCTTGCAGGAAAGTGCCTCTGAGAGGTCAGAGTGCTCAGGTAGCACAGGTAGCTGCAGAACTGACAGAGTTTGCAGTTAAAAGCTGTGAAGATCATACAGAGAGGTGTTCTCTCTTCTTCCTTAAGTCATGAGACTGGATTTCTCTTCATGTGACAGTCTGTGCCTAGAGCTAAACTTATTCTCCTGCATGACTACGTGGGTCTCAGCTAAGGATGGCAGGATGGCTTAGTGGGTTATTACCCTCAACCCTGAAAATTCTTTTTTTTTTTTTAATCCTGTTTATACTCTCAAGTTTTCATTCCTCTCCCACACATCTCCCTCTTCAGCTTTCCCACACACCCAGCCACCCACAGAATTACTTTAATTAAATGTTACTCGTGTGGGCTTGCTTACCACTTCTCCCTGCTTAATTTGTTCCTTTCTGGGGTCAGTGTGAAAGAGTGGCTTGATTCAAACATTTAACTTTGCTATCCATCAGTATTAGAAAGACAGTAATGAGGCATGTCCCTCTGTCTTGGCCTGACCCGCAGGCAGGTGAATCCATCTGTAAGTTAGAAGCTGCTTTATGCTCTACCAGTGGCTTGACAGGCTGAGATAGACACTGCAGGCAGAAGCAGACAGTAAAATGTTCTTATTCACTAGCTCTGCATTCAGGGAAGGGTTAGAAGTTCTTCTTTTCAGCCTTTGCTGGAAAAAGAATTACACTGAGCTAGTACTCTGCCATGCACATCACGCTCTATTTGGTCGTTCTGTGATATGCAGAAAGAATTGGTTGGTCATTTTAAATTGCACAGACCTAGACATTAAATGGCCAATAATTTATTAATTAATTGTAGAAATTCCAGAAGAATGGATAAGAGAGTAACGTGGGGTTTTTTTCTGTCTTGAATTAATCCTACACATGTATGGCAATTTCTTTACAAACCTGTGATATAGTGTGGTGGGCTGACCATGTCTGAGCCTCCTAATATATTGGTAGGGTTTTATATAAAAATACAAAATAATTGCTATTTTAAAAAAATAATTGCAAAACCTTGCTCTTCTTTTGCTTGCTTCTTGCCTGCTCTTAATCTTTGTGTGCATTTTCATTGTCTTATCTTCCTTTTCATCTCTACAACACTATTCCTTTTTTATAGTCTTTCTTTTGTTTTCCATTTATGTTGTTTTTCATTATGTATGCTTTGTCTCTATTTTCTGTCTCTTCCCAGTTTTTGCTCATTCCAATATTATCTACTAGCTTGCTTTCATTTCCTCCTGCCTTACAGGAGGTACAAAGCTACCACTGATTTTAATGTGGCATGGAGAGAATATGGAATCTCTGAAGGAAATATATAGTTGATGTGAAGAACATACGTGCATTTTCTGGTATTTTTGTATCCAAATTGCAGCAACTTGCTGGTTCTAGATGCTTTTTCAACTGATATCCCACGCAGTTGTGTTGAAGCATCAGCATATTGTGCTGCCTTTTTGGATTTAGAAAAACTTCTCAGCAGCTTTTTAAGACAGATCCCTTAGGTCTTCTGCTAGTCTTGCTTAAAGGGGCTTTTTGCATTTGCTTTTCCAGCAGAGACCTCTTTAAATCTCACTCACTGAAGCAGCTGCCACTGCCTCTGGTCTCTTCCCTACCTGGGAAGTTGCACTGCCTGTGAAATATAATCAGTTTACCCCAGAACACAAACGGAGATGCCCATTTAACACCCACCTGCAAATGGCAGCAGGATGTGTCAGTGCTTCTTCCCTGCCATAGCAACCAGCTCTGCAAAAATGCCTGTGAAAGGAGAGGGTAAAAAAGCCCCTGGGTGGCTGCTCCTCACGTGCCTCTGCCCCCCAGGCCTGATAACACCTCCGGGCGGGGTAGATAGAGAGCGTGAAACTCTCTCCGTGGAACAGAGGAGCAGGGCGTTTGCTGTTGAGGACGTCTCAGTCTTTAAGAGCTGACTGCTTGCAGACTCTGGGATAAGACCGGCACTGCCTCCCAGCTTCCTTATCCCGTCCAAAGATGAATGGAGGGTTGCTCTTGCTGTGCTTTTTTTGCTGTGGATTGTAATTCAAATACTTTTCCTTTACTCTCTGATTTATAAAAGATTAAAAACCAAGGCAGCAGACTGCCTTCTGATTCAATCAGAAGAGGGGAGCGTGCTTACAATCAAGTCTTCTCTATGTCTGTTGGGTTTTTTTGTTGCTATTATAAAAGTGCGTCAAAAGATGTCAACTATTTAATTTCATAAGGATTCACACAGGTTCCAGCTGTTCCAGAGCAGTATCTAAATATTTGATTCGAAAACGAGCTGTGTACCATGGCTGCAACATATTGCAGGCACGATCACCCAGCTAGCCAGGAAGCTCTGAGCCTGCCTGTGCTAATTAGTGTTTGCAGATGAAGCTCCTCCAGTGGAAGCTGAAGTTAAAAAAAGATCTCATGAGTTACAACAGCATAATGTGTGAGAAAAGAGAGATCTACAAAACTCAAAGTATGTAAAGTTACTGTTTTTCATGTTATAACAATGCTGGGACACCTAATTTTGCTTTTCATGAGGATGCGATTTATTTTTTAGTATGTTCACATTGCAAAAGTTATTAGTGCTGCTATTGTTTAAAGAGATTTGTTGCCAGAAATGGGGTTAAAAAATGTCGATTTATTTTAAATATTTGCAAGTATTCATCTTAAAGATAGGAGATACTCAAAAAGAAATCTTGTGGATTTTCACGTAGCGGAAAAATTCATAGTTTTGGCTAGAGAAATTGGCTTTAAACTTACGCATTTACTTGAAAATGTAGCAATTCTATGCCTATTTGCTTGGAGTGCTTATTCTTTTGGTTTTAGGGGTTTGGAAATATTTATTGTGCTGAGAAACATGGTTTCTTGTGGAGACATTCCACCCCATTTCCTTTTTTACATAGTTTACAGTTACAGTGTTGCTAAATTTAGCGAAACAGGCACTAAATTTCACCTCTGAATATTTGTATTTCCTTGTTCTCCTACATAAGCTTCCATGTTTTCTTTAAAGAAAATCTGACAGGGACAGGTGGCAAAAGTATCCCAAGCTGGAGCAGCAGAAATAATGGAGCTCAGTTGTTTATATATGAATGTCAGTTTTGACCTCTTTTTAAATACAGAATGTATTCTAGACAGAGTGTTTGGGAAAAAAATAAATATTAGCTTGTATTGAAAAATAAAGGATGTAAAAGAGAAGTTAAAATGAGATAAAAAAGTAGATTTTGAGCAAATTGAAAAACTTTCATTTTGTAGTAATCCCTTAAAGTGTTGATCTTAAAATGCATTGCAATTAGTGTAATTGGGGGAGTCAACATATTAGCAATGTAGACATTGAATCATTTTCAATGCACGACCATAGTTTGATCCTCATGAGCGGGTGGTATTATATCCCAGTAAATCCATATGGTGGCACACAGGAATTTAGCTGCAAAACTCTGTTTTAGCCTGAGAGGGAACCTTGCAAGCACTGACAGCTGAAAGGGCTGCGTGCTGCTGTTCACAGGAACTGGCCAGAGCTGCTGCTGAAGGGATTGGCTTCAGGAGCAGATCCCTGCATCATGGGGTGCTGAGTTTGGGGGAGCTGCTGGCTGGAATGTTTGGGTACAGGTGCTGGAGAGCTCTGCAGCCCTGCAGGCTCCTGCATCCTGCAGTTGCTGCGGTTCACATCCAGGCTGGCAGGAGCTGTACTTGTGAAACGGCTCACACATGCAATAAAAGCACTTTCACACCAGCCTAAAATGTTGCTATTGGCTTCTTCCCGTCTCCAGCAAGTGTTTCCAATTTTAGAACTTGCTCTCATTTCTGAGCTGGGCTCCCTCTTCTCTTTTTTTCCCCACTGAGTTGAAAGCATTGCATATCCATTCCTTTTATCTCTCTGTTCTCTCTTGAAAGAAACTTGCAGCCATTTCCCGTGTCACTTCTCTTTTTGCATGTACAGCAAAGTCAACTTTCCAAAGATTTTAATGCATTTTAGAGACAAAACGTGTTCAGTCAAAGGCACCAGAGTCTGAATCACTGGTTCTGTTCTGCGCTTTCTAATGGAGAGAGCCCCCTTTTTTATCATTTTATTATTATTTTGCATTAAGAGATGCCTCTGTTTTCAATACAACTGTAGTTTTTTGGTTTTTTTTTACTTTCTGGGTTTTTTTGTTTATTTTGTTTTGTTTTTTTCTTTTCCAAATACATACTTTTAGGACAACAAATTTATGTGTCCCAGGCTCCTATGTGTCCACCTTAGCCCAGTGCATCTAATTTTTCTGCCTGAAAGTTTTCCCCAGTTGTAATTTGAGGATTTGGGATATTTGTCTGGGGTTATTCAGAGTTAAGTTTCCTGAACAGATGATTACATAGAAATGTAACATCTACTCGCTGTGTGCCAGGTGATACAGGTGATGTTGGTCCTAGCTAGGCAAGTGTAGCAAGTCTTGCTATTGGAAAAATCAGTCATTTTGTCACGTTTCTGAGACATGTGTCACCCCTCCCAGCCACGTATGCCGTGGCCACCCACTATATAAAATTGCCTTCCACTGTCATCACCTGTTTAATATCTCTCCAGACAATCTATTCACGTAGCAAGCTGAAGCTGCTCTCAGTATCTCCAGTTTCCTTAACGTAAACAGTCGTAATGTATTGCCCCACATTTGAGCAGCTTTCTAATTAATTGAATTATTGATTTGACATATTTTAGGCACCGATCATTTAGAGCTGCTAAGGTTAGAACCAGCTATCTAGGAGCCATAATTTAGGAACCTGGTACTTTTTATTTTGATTGAACTTACTGTGCCCCATGTTTTAAAGCCTTTTGCCTTCAGTGGGGAGAAAAGAGGGCTTGTATTGCTGAATATTCAAGTTTTGGGTTTTTTTATCTATCATCTATCTACTATCCATTTTCTTCCGTGAAGAATGGTGCTTTGCCTTTATTGTAAGAAAAAGGAGAGTTTTTGCTTCGTCGTAGGGCTATTTAAGACATTCACGGGAAGGTTCCTCGTGTCACACACACAGGTGTCAGACCAGTGACTCCATTCTCTTCTGGAAAGCTGTGTCTCCTCACGTGTGTGTTGCTGCTGGGACTAAAAAGAAGGGAAGAAACCTGGTTGGTGATAAGTTTGTTGCTCCTCCAACAAACCACACATTTATTACAAGGGATTTTTCTTGAGCATACTATTGAGGTGAAGGAATGGGAATAAACTAGAAAATCTTTAAGATGCAATTGAAAGAACTAATTACTTGGGGGATGCTTTGTGACACCTTGCCCTGTTGATGAAATGCAGAACCAGGTGTGGCACTTGCTCAGCAGTTTTCAACAAGAGCAGGTATTTCATGCCAAAAGCTATTCACATTTTTTGTAGTTGGGCTCTCTGATAATTTGAATTGTGCCCAGGTGATAAATTTGTTGCTCTCACTTTGATAAAGTACCTTTGCACCGTGCCCTTCTTTTGGTGAAAACGATATCCTAGTGCACGTTGAGGCCAATTTTGTCACTGAGAAAAAGAGCTTTGAGTGCTATGAGGGCTTGAAGGTTTTTTTCAGGTTTGCTTCAGTGTTTTGTCTGTCCATTCTCTGGTGTATTGAAGGTGGGGAATACACAAAATACCTGAGGCTGAGGTTGACGCTGCAGGAGCACACCACGGGGGCTCAGTGCTGCCCTGCACAGGCTCGTTGGGGCTGATGAATTGCCCTGTCACAGAGATGTAAGCAATGCTATGAAATCTTGCCGTGGTTCTGCCCTCACGCAGATGTCACAGGGGCTGCAGGAGGATGTGTGACAGGCTGTGGTACTGCCTGAGGAGCACAGTGTGCAGCTGAGGGACTGAGGGGATTCTATCACCAGCGGCTTGGCAGAGCACGGGGCGGTCTCTGGGTGCATTATAGGGCTGCTCTCCTCTGGGTTTGAATGCAAGGCAACCCTTCAGTGTTTTCTCCAGATTTGCTGATGTGTTTCCAGGTGATCATTCCTTATATGAGGGAAGTTGAATTTCATGTCCTCCTACTGCTCTCATGGGGTAGCACAAAACAATTTGAGATATAGACCTTACAAGTCTGTGGCCTCAAACCATGAAGGTATTTCTTTATATTCGGTTCTTTAGGTTTGGGAGTTGGCTGTAAGACTGAGATATTTCTGAATGTGCTGCTGCTGATCTAATCTAGTGTGATTCTTTCTTGTTGAGTTTAGAGGATGATCCTCTCCAAGCATCTCGTGAAAAGATTTATTTAATCTCTACCACCATTTTGTGAGATTTTGCTGAATTACAATTATTGTTTTTTCTGCTTTTGTTAAGAGGGAACTAGGGTACAAGTAGTTTAAATAACCTGCCAGAGGCAAATCTGTGACAAAATTGATTGCAGAAGCTGGCTATCCTGAGCCCAAGTGTCTAGACTGAGAAATAGTCTTTTTTCTCCATAACAACAGTGCTATTGCTGAATTTCATTTTGAACTGATGCTTTTGGAGCATTGAGCTTTGAATAGATCAGAGTCTCAGCTTGATTTGTGTGAATGCTATGTTTCAGGTGTATGAATAAAAAATAATCTTGGTGAGATACCCTGTTACTTAGGAAATTTATATATATAATTTTATTTTTTCTTTTTTTAAAGGCAAAACTGTGCAGCTTGGTTTGACTTTCAGACATACCATGCAGACAGTGTGAAATTAGCATCTCTTCATGCCCCCCCTTCACCTTGGGATATGTGATGAGCTGATGCCACACACAATTACAAGATGCATCTGCTCGTTTGCTCTGGCATAGTTTTCATCTCTCTTCCACAGAGGAATGGGATTGAGGAGTCAGGGATGGGGCATGAAATGATGTAAGGAACAGGACTGCTGCCAGGATCATGGCAAGGAGCTAAAACTCCCTGTGTTATATATGGATGTTTTTATGTAGCAAATATGGAAGTTTTTAGCTGTGGTATTTAGCTTTACAAATGCAGGGACCTGGGACTGTTGGGACCGAGGGGGACTGGAACCTGGCCCTCGACTTGCTGGGTTGCTGAGTTTAAAGCCTGAACTGCAGAGTCTGAGAAAGCTGCAAGAGGGGCGGCAGGAGATCACAGTGTGGACAAGGAGCATGACTGGGAGGGAGACCGGCAGCATCTTGTTGGAGAAGGGCACTTCAGCCACTCCTTAATCTATTCCATGTGCAGCAAAGTTACTTATGTTTGGGTTTTTTTTTTTCTTCTTTTACA
>VZRS01009608.1:385617-412208 GCA_013398055.1 Ifrita kowaldi | reverse complement strand
TGCAGCAAAGTTACTTATGTTTTGGGTTTTTTTTTTTCCTCTTTTCCCCACAATACCTGCAGCAGTCAAGGCCAGTAGTGATCTGTATCTAGTACAGTTACCAGCAGGCTGAAAACCCTTGGAGGCTGAGGCTGGCTTCTTGTTCTTTCAACCATCCCTGCATAAGTGTGCAGAAGATCATAACTGAGCAGCAGAGACCCTTCTTCCCTTTCCGTGGCATTTTCCCACATGGTCTTCCTTTCCTGTCTTTTTTTTTTTTTCCTTCTTTTCTTTTTTTGCCATTGCCTAGGTGCCTGTGGGTAGGAGGATACTGCCTTAGCAGTCTCACACAACACCTGAGAGAGAGCAAAGGCAAGACAGGTTTGGACAGGCCTTGTTTCTCTCAGAGATGTAAAAATTTGTTGTGTTTGTTAGCCACAAATTTGATAAGACTGTGTGTGAAGTTACAGTTTGGCCTTGCTCATGGTAGGTTTCAATGCCTCAGATTTCCCAGTGAATTGCTGGGAAGAATATTTGCAGCCAATATTGTATTTGAGCAATATTTCTTCAATACATTAGCCAGCTGTGGGGTTTTTTTTTCTCAAATGGGGCTGTGCATATGACTGAATTGTTATATTTTGGGGTTTTTTTTTTTTGTTAAATGCAGATCATGTGAAGGTGAGGAACCTATTACTTAAGTAATTGTGACAATTCTCATACCAAGACTGCTTCTGGTTGTTTGGCTCTGATACACTATTGAACACTGCAGAAAGCATAACAGCTATATTTGCTTTTTCTAACAGTTTCTTATTTTATTTTAGAATAAAATCTGCATGAGAATTTGTTTTGTTGGGGTTTGTTTTGGTTTGGTTTTTCGCCTTGGCATGAGACCCTATTTAAGGCATTTTGTAGTTTTGTGTCATTTCCATGGATAGTGGAAAAAACAGTTTTACTTTGCATTAATATCTTTGCTAAAAATATGGACTGTAAACCAAAGTGATTCTAAATTCAGGCAAAAAGAAATTATAAATGTTCCTAAAAACTGAGAGCTAAAATACAGTGCTGTATATGAGCTTTCAGTTTGATAAATACTTACTTATGAGGTCATAAATACTTGAGGTACAAAAGGTTAATGTAGTGTGAAAGGCTGTAAAACACAGCGAGCAACCTGCTAGATCATAATGATGCATTAGCACCTTTCACTACGAATGCTGGTGGTTATAAAAATCTTCAGCTTGAATTTATTCTGTAATACAAGAATGTAAAACCAAAGTATCTTCCCTGTGTACTTTTACTTATCTTCTCATATTTATTTCTCTTTGAAAAAAAAAAAAAGAAGAGTGGCTCTCATCTGTTCATAAATGCTCACTGAAACTGATAAAAAAGCCCTTTTTGACTAATATAATTTCTCAAAAGCATGTCAGGTGTTGTCTGGGTGCTCGAGGAAAGTAATAAACTAATACTCAGTGATTTTTTTTTTGTCTTCTCTGTATTAATAAGTTTCCATGAGATAAAGTAAGCAATAATGCATAAAGGAAACAAAAGTGATATAAATTCTGGAAAGCAGTAATGCAAGTTACCTTTGAGGGGAAAGAAATTCAGTACTAAAATCACAAACTGAGCATTTACTGAGTGGTAAAATTGACTTCATCATAATAAATATAGTATTTCTCAGTCTCAGAAATCTTCTGCAGTTTATAATTGTCTCCAATGTGCTGATGCAGCTAATATTTCTCATTTGATATCTACCTCTGTGGAGTGTTAATTTTCATGCTTTGGTGATCATTGCTTTTTGCTAAAGCAAATTACTTCCTCTTACTGTTATATCAGAGCTTATGACAGATTAGGATGATTTTACTGTCATTAATCTTTTGAGTCTGTTCCACTCTTTTCAATGAAGTGCCATGTTTTGGCCAGGCTAAATTGAAACATTTAATAAAATCTGGGATCAAATATTAAAAAAACTTGCAGGCTGTTGATACCTGCTTTCATCCTTCTCTACTCTCTGGTTACAAAAGAAATATTTTATTTTTCAATTTATTCTCTTCATAAAGTACATTTGTATCTGGAGGATATTCAGTAGTTTTGGGGGACTAGACAAGAAAAATGTTGAAGTGAAAATGTTTGATTTAGACACATCCATCTTCTTTTTTATTATTATTTTGAGGTGTTGAAAATCTACACATTCTGTTCTTATTAAGATACAGTTTAAATTGATAGTGTTTGGATTGTGCAAATATATCTTTAGGAATCTCTGTAGACGATTATTTTTAGTTTAAGACCTTATTTAAATTTGCAGGGAACACTGTGAGCAGTTGCTGTGCTGACAGAATTAGCACAAAAAAACCTGTGAGAGACCAGACAGGGAAACATCTTGTAAAAGCCCTCATAATTTCTCTGAAAAGAGTATATTTTCAAATATTTCCATTTTAATATTTCATTTCAAATAAATGCTGAGATGGTTTGTTTTATTTGAGAGCAATTGGTCAAGCTAGAAATCCAAATCACAAAGCCCTGGTGGGCCAGAATATCAAGTTACAGATATATGACTCTCCTTGTCAAGTGCTGCTTTGTAGTACAAAATACAGGAGTTTGATGATAACAGAAAAAAGTATTATATATTACCAACTTATAGTTGCATATTAGGGTATGAGCCTTTTTCTGTCAAACTTTTGGGCAGAAACTTAGTTTGTTAGAATTTTATTTGTTAGGATTTTTTGCTGTAGAAGCCTCAGAGCCTGCAGTGCCTGAAAGCAGCCCCACTGCTCAGTCATTCTGATTGACCAGCTGCCTATTTCAGTAGGGCCCCTTCCCCCTTTCTTTTTTCCTTTTTTGAATTAAATGTCCTCCTCATGCTACAGTAATCATGGATATTGTTAATAGAATTGCGTGGTAGAGCTTAATTAACCTTTTCTTCTTGCTTTTTATTTAAAGGAAATTTGAGAGAGCTCAATGGCGTGGTTCCTAATTTAATGCATCCCCCCAATGTCTATTAGAAGCTCTTCACTTGAGTGAGTCAGGTGAGACAGAGCTGCCCGTCGTTAGCTCGCAATTCATTTTCCCTCAGTTGAAATGTTCACCTGACATTCTAATCAGGGAAGAGTAAAAGTGCTGAGTATATGTGTTAATAAATATATATTCTTCATGAATTTAGATAATCTCATAACTGCAGCCGTTAAAACATTTTGGGTGGTTATGCAAATAACTGAAGGAATCTCAAATGGCACCAATCATTCTGAGTCTCACTTCTTGAACTGCTTTTCTTTCATTTTGTAAATAATAATTAAAACCGCTTGTGGTAGATTTTCTCTAGCTATTGAGTGGTCAGGGGATGAATTCTTCACTGAGGTGGAAGTGAGTGGACAGTAAAGGCTATAATTTACAATTTGAGTTTTAAATCCACTTCCAGAAGTCCAGCAAAGAGCATTTTTTACATTATTTCCTTTAGAAACAGAGGAAGGGGAAGGTGTTACAAAAGTAGATGATATAAATGTAAATGCAATTCCGGCCATATTTCTGTAAGCTATTCTTTTATCTTTCCCTGAATGAAGTCTGCTTAAGTGTTCTCAGTTCATTATATTTCTAAATGAGTTTTACTTCAAATAGCTGTTAATTATTGCCACAACTTCCTCTCATATTAGAGTCTGAGTCCTACTCACACAAAGAAGATTCTTAGCTCATCCAGAGTAAAGTCTGGTTTTATAGATTAAAAAACCCCTGTGATTTCCTCACATTCCTGAAGCACAGTTTATGAAGTGCAGGCTTGGTTGTCAAACTGCTTGACCAAACTCTTTCTTCCTTAAGAAGCAGTAAAGGCAGTCAGTGTGTAAAGCAGAATGAAAGTTCCACGCCTAGAAAAGAGCAAAAAAGAACCATGAAATGTTTTGTTTCGAGCATATGTTAGATTGCCAAATAGTTTCTGAAACAGCATTGAACCAAACATAAATGCATGTCCCAAAATCACCAAAGAAACTGAAAATCTGTTTAGCTGAGCTCTTATACAAGTTAGAGAGACAAGCATAGGTTTAGGAGCAGTTTCACAAAAATAACTAAAACATATTTTCTTTTTTTTCTTCCTTTTTCCTGTTTAAGGCCACTAACCTACAGAGGTGGTTGATTGGGATTGGCGTGGCTTTCTTTTGCTGTAGGAGTTTGAAATAAGATAAAAATAAATAATTCCTTAAATTTGATGAAAAACTGTCTTTGGGGTATCAAACGCTGGCATTAGTCTCACAGAGGCTGGTGGCTGATAAACTAACTCTGTGATAGGCATCTGGCAAAATTCTCTTGTCAGTTTTCCTTTGTGTTGCTGCAAATAATAGGTCAGACTTTAGTTATAGTTCAAGGAATCAGGTGATCATTACAACTTTCAGTTACTAATATAGGAAACAAAGTGTGTGCGTAGAGAGACTTCAGTGCAGGTGGAAATGATACTGGAATGCAGAAAGGAATGAAAATCCTAGGAACTAACAAATGATGCAGTGATCATGACTGCCCCAAAAAAATGTATTTATTTATTTACTTACATGGTTGCACTGTGTATACTCAATTTATATGGCAAGAGAATTTACAAGGGGAATATAGGAATCTTAGCTATCCAAGTGAGCTTTAAAGGTAAAATAGTGTAAGCAGGTAAATCAATGCGCAGTGAGGAGAGTGGTAGTGCTGAAGTGCCTTCCTGTAGCGTATTAATCCTTCCTCTCTTTATTGTTTATTTGGGTTGTGGCCATCACATGATGGAGAGCAGTGATAGGAAGAGGTGCCCTACAGTTGTCAGTTGCTGATATGATAATATTGGTTCATTGCATGATGATTTGCTTTATGTAATGTTTGTTCTGCTGCAATTCCATGCTAAGGTGTGGAGGCTTCCTTTCCTCTGTGTCTGGGAGAGTCTTTTCCAAGCCTAGTTACAGAAAACAAGGATCTCTGTGTGTGAGGGGTGTTTTGTGTACCACAGAAAGTGTCTGGGCACCCTCAGTACAGCTGTAATAATCCTGCAGGATGGTTGTGAAGGTTACCAAGCTGTGTAGGTTTTGACCGCTTTTTAGTATGGTGAGGATCTTCATGAAGAACAAAGCATGACAGTGGACAAGATAAAAGGGATGCCCTGACTTGATTATTTTTGTAAATAATTTTTTAAAATGCAATGCGTGCATTATCCCCAGGAGATGCAGGTGAAGTGTTGCAGAAGCTGTATTCCAAGACAGTGAAGTGCTTTATGAAATAAGCTATGTTTGCTGGAGAAAGGGGTTAAAAGCTTTGTGCGTATGCATAATGTAGCATAAAAACAAACAGGAATTAACTGAATAATATAGACACAAGCTGTACTTAGAAAAGGACATACAGAGTATTTTAAGAAGTAATCCTGGCCTAGTTCGGAAAGATGAGGGTGGGGAGGTCCTGGCCCGGTGCAGCTGTGGCTGCCCCTGGATCCCTGGAAGTGTCCAAGGCCAGTTTGGATGGGGCTTGGAGCAGCCTGGGACAGTGGAAGGTGTCCCTGCCCAAGGCAGGGGGTGGAATCAAATGATTCTTAGGATCCCTTCCAACCCAAACCATTCCATGATTCTATGAAATTGTATCATATCCCCACATCAGGTAATGGGAAAAACTTCTTTTTGAGGGGGAGCTTTGCTGAAGAGTGGCATTTTCAGAGGTTTCTTGCATATTTTGAAGTTATTCATGTCAGATACGGAATCAGGGTAACTATTTGCATGCTTACATTTGTGAAGCCTGGTATTTGAAACAGCACTTTTCAGAAGAAATAGTGCATGCAGAGAATGCAAGATTGGCCCAGATAATTGCAATGAACGACACAGAGCTATTGCTGATATTTTTAGAAACTTTTGTTGCAGAGGGTTTTTCATATAAATAACCATTTAACTGATTTTTTTTCCTCACTTGTCTATACTAATGCTTGGTTTGAAAAGTAACTCTAAATCTTATCATTATAGTATTATATTATTAAAGCGTCAATGAGATCAATTGCAAATATTTGGTTCAGCTAGTAAAATACTTTTTTTCAGAGGAGATGTGATTTAGAGGCTCTACTTGTATTTTCCTTCATATTCACCCGCAGTGGATTTTTGAACCAAGTCATGTAAATCTGAGCAGTGTTCTCAGCACTGCAAGGCTGGACAGGTGCAAATGAAGAATAATCCAAAATAATCACTGAACTGGAGGGTATCAATTTGGTCTGTAGATACTTCATTGTTGATGACAATATTCAAAACAAAACAATCCACTTGTTGCAGTCCTCTTAAGTTAAAAACAAAAGCATTTTGGTAGCAAGAGCGCCTATGAGTCAGAAAAGGAGACCCAGTCTGTTATGTAAGTGTAAAATGCATTTACTTCCATAATTTACAGAGCACAAGAGCACTAACTGCTGTCAAGGAGGAAATCTTTGCTCATCCAAATGAACATTTTTCTCACTCCCTTTTTAGATGTTCTCCCTTTGCAGGTTGTTTTCTCACGATATTCTGGCATCAGCCTTTGTGAATGGTCCCTGTCAGGACACTGCTGCTCCTTCCTGCCCTGCCCAGCCTCCACTGGGCTCCCCATCACAGCCCTGCCTGCTGTGGGACCCTCTGAATGGGTCTTTGACCCACTGAACATGACCCTGACCGGCTGATTGTGTCCTGTTCCGACCTTACTGCTGCTCTATCGCTGCTGACCTGGGGTGTGCAAGGCTGGGTATCGTCTCTGGGCCTGGCCTCGATCTGCTGAGAAATCAAGCAGGATCCACTAGAGCAGGTTTTTCAGGACTGTGTCCAGTTGGGTGCTGAACTCCTCCAGGGAGGGAGCTCCACAAGGTCTCTGGGAAATCTGTTCTAATGTTAGATCACTCACAGGAAAAGCTTTTCCAAGCTTCTACACAGAATGTCCTGAACTGCAGCTTTTGCTCATTGCCTTTTGTTCCCTCACTGGGCACCACTGGCCAGAGTAGAGCTCCTTTATCTTTACTCCCTCCGCTTAGGCATTTATGCCTTCTCTTTTCTGGGATGAGCCGTCCCGGCTCTCTCATTCTCTCCTTGTTTGCCAGATGCTTCAATCCCTCTCCTATTGTTGACTCCTGTTCCATTTGGACTCTTTTCCTGCAGCACTGCTCTTCTGCCAGTCACTCCCCTGCACATGGGGCTGCTCCTCTCCAACTGCAGCTCTTTGCTGAACTTCATGAGGTTCCTCTTGCCTGTTTCTCCAGCCTCTCAGGGTCCCTCTGCATGGCAGCACAACCCTCTGGGGTATCAATCACTCCACCCTGCCCAGTTTCATCTATAAACAGCGTTAATTGAGCGAGTCCCTTTTCTGAGAATTCAAGGGGAGATGAAACAGTGTCACAGTGGCTGAGGGAGCATGGCTGTACCATCCTGTATTGATTCCTGAAGGCAACTACAGACAGCGAAACTGCTTGAGACCATGATGGCTAATATGGCTACTATAATGGCTACCTCTCTGTACAGATGTTAGATGAAAATAGGAATATCTTGGCTGAGAAATGTCTGGTTGCTGTGCTTGAGGATGAATAAGGGAAAGAGGTCTGCTGGCAGGCTTGTTGTGAGCAAGAGGGGAAGATGGGAATTAGCTGTGAACTCACAGTGCCAATCCTCCTGATTCCAGGTTTGCTGTTAGAGGCTGTTTTCTTTGCCCTCTTTCCTGAGAACTTTTTCCAGGAAAGGAGACGTGATTTCAGGGGGATCTGAGTCCTGTTTCCAGTTCTTCAGAAGATGTTTCCTTAAACTTGAGTATCAGTAATCAAAGCAATTCTGCAGTGGGAGCTGCACTGTGAAGCTCAGTAACAAGCTGCATTCATATGATTAAGCAGAATTCACCATAGCATCAGCATTCACAGCTAGATTTCAAATGATGATTTAAGCCCTTTAAAAATTCTCTGAACCATCCAATACTCTTTAGATTATTTTTTGCTTGTTTGAAGTGGGAGGAGGGAAGGACAAACAGATGTTTCCCAAAACTTTAAGTTATCTTTCACATTAGTGAAGGAAAGGTGTTGGGTGAGCTTGAAGAGAAGGATGGAAAAGAATGATTTATGTAAAGCATTATGTTCCTTGAGGTGGACTTCTCTGGTTGTGCCAGTGGGAAACTTCAGGGACGTTGTTTTTGGAGAACAGCAGGCACAGACCTGCTTTTCCATTCAAAATGTCCTAGCTCTTTGGAAATGCTGCTTGCATTTGGCTGCAACCTGCTAAGATAGGAGACCACCAATCATACCCAATAAGGCAAATAAATTCAGCTAGTTTTTCATGCAATGGCATTAAGCTAAGTTTGAGAAATTACTGTCCTGCAAGGAGCTGAACTGCTGCTTGTTAAGCTGGTGAGTACCTCAGTATAAAAAGAGCAATGTCATTTAGAAAGTGCCGTTTTGTGACATGGAGAACCCTCAAATTCTTCTGTGTTTCAGAGGGTTCAAGAACTGACTCCTCGGGCAAAGATAGGCAAGTGAGCAAATGGAAAGTCACAGTAGGGATCCAGCAATAGGTGACGGGTCAAACAGAGAAAAACCTTTTATCACGCTGTCACATTTTCTTTCTTTTTCAAGAGCTGGAGCTGGAGCAATCAACCATTCTCGCTCAGCATGAAACTCTGCTCTCGCAAGTTCACTCAGCAGTTGGTTGTGTCAACACAACTCTCACAAAAAGGGACTTTACATGCATGACATAAATCGAGTTCATGGGGGAATTCCGGGAACTAGTGTGCATTGATTCCAGCTGAGGGTAAACAACTCATAGCCAAACCTGCGAATGTTCCATCTAGAGACACTTCTTTCCTTTTCTCCTTTCCTTTTTTTTTTTTTTTTTTTTAAGGATGTAATGTCCTCTGAAGCTCTGTAGCACAGTATTTAATTAGTGATTTTTCATTTGGACAAATATTGTTAAATGTCACAGCGTTGTACAAGGTAGTTGCAGATGTTGAATGTTATTTTGTCCAGATAGATCCTGCTGTCAGAACAAAACTTTAAAAAGCTTTATTGCAGCACTGCAGACTTTTATAATGTTGACTTATGAGGCATAACACTTGAAAGAATTTTTAATCTAATTAGAACATTTAAAAGAAAAGAATTAGAGCAGTAATGCTTGTGCATGAATGAATGACCACAGGTAAAAGTACAGTGGCCTTGCTGGCTATTGATTTATGTTCTTTTGTGAATAATTTCTTCATAAATCAAGGTCATAACTGAGTTGGATAGGAGAACTTGGGGAGAATCAGTGGATTTCCAGAAGCCAAGTATGCCAAGTTTTGCATCAGTCAGAAAGTCTTATTCTCAAGGGCATCGTGTCCTGATTTACTGCCTATCAAAGTGTAACTTAAGGTGTTTTAAGGACTATCCTAACCATTAGGTATATTTACCTGTAAGTTTTACAAAACCTTTCAACATTTCTGCCTCTATTTTACCCCTCTTCCCTTAAACTTTGTTACTCAGACAGCAGATCTGTATTTCTGCATATTTAGAACATACCACAGCTATTCCCCATTGATACTTTCAGAAGCTTTCCAAGTCTTTATATAATTTTCTATGTCTTATTTTGTATAATCCAGTTTATCTGGAGGGGTGGGTGGAAGGAGCCTGAGCCCCGAGTGTCAGGAAGGGCAGGAGTGTTGTCGAGACTTTAGGTGCTCATGAAACCACACCATGAGCGTTGTGTGTCCTTTTAGACACACAGGGGGAAACAAGCTCCAGTGGGAGAGAGATAAGAGATGAATCTGCAGTATAAAAATGTGCTGAGCAATTTGTGGGGGAAAATGTCATGAGCAAGGCATTTTTTAGTGCTGAGGATACTGGTGGCGTCTTGTTCTGGTAATACTTTGTAAGCCAGCCTGTGCAGTGTGAAGATCCAGCTCCCACTCAAATGATAAAAAACACTCTAATCAACTCCAATCAAGATTTCTGTATTTACTGTCATGGGGTTTTTTAATATGTTTTCATTGGTTGTCTGTCTGTATTTTATATTAAGCTTTCAAGCATTGAAAAAAAGTTAATTTTCAACACTTTCTTCCTGCTACTGAAGCCCTTTTAAGAAGCAACAAGAATTACATCAGAAAAAACAGACTTCTGACTAACAGATGAAAGAGGAATAACAAAGTCAATTGAGTATTTCTTTGTGTCTCTGTATCACCACTTAAGATTTTTCACTTGGATTAAATTAATGCTTTTGTCCTTTGACCAATATAGTATTTCCTAATCTGTCTGCTATTTTTTTAAGGATAAATCCATGGAATTTATTTTAACATTATCTTATGAAAATATCACAATAATTGAGCTTTATTATACATAGTGTGAACTTCTAAAGGTGTGCGTGGTGTGTACACATTTCCTTCTTGGCTAATGGAGCCAGGGTGCAGCTGATGAGGGAAAGATTTTGTTAATTGCTGTTGTGATGTTGTGGATGGGACCAGTAGGTGGTCAGAAATATTTATTGAATCAATACAAGTAATAAATAATGCATTGAGGCAACCTTTTATCATTCCTTCTCCCATTTCAAGTTACTGATATGCTGATGTCAGCTGGATGTCCTTAACTGAACTTGGCAACTGCTTGGTCACACACAACTCTATTAAAACATATTACAAATATTCTTTTAAAAATAATGTCTGCTCTTTATGCGAGCAAATTTGGCCCAAGTTTTGAGACATGTTCAGAAGTCAGAAAATGTATGGCTTTTGGTGATTCTCCTCCAGACATGATTGATATGCTATTCCCTGGGACCCTGCTGAATATTTTAGAAGAAAAATGATGAACTAGCAGAGGCAATGTAAAGCAGTATATAAGGGCTATATTCCATATTGTTAAGGAAGATTAATTGGGGAAATAATTAAGGTAGCCAAGTTATTAATTACTCTTTGGTTGTCCTGCAGTACCAGAGGCTTAAGAAACCTATCGTATTGCTCCTATCTGTCCTGAGAATTAATGATCTCTTATTTAGGCTGCTAGCTCTCTATGCATAAGCTATCACAATAATAGCAGTGCTTTCTTGTAGCCTGTGGTATCAGCATCCAGAATGCATCCATCTAGAAATGAGAGAAATAATCACTACTGCTTGCAACTCTTCAGCCCTGAACAATACCCAGTATGCTGAAACCCCAGAGCATGTTCAATAGTGGAACGTCAGAAACTGCTGAAGCAAAGCACAAAATTATTCAGGTTCTTTTTCATTTGTCAGTAAATTGGATTAAGGGATTCTACCAGAGTGTGCTTGTGTGTGGCAGTATATCTAAAACAAATGCCCCAGTCAGAGTCAGCCACCTTACACTGTCTTCCTGAGAGTAAATTGTATTCATCTGACTGCTCAAGGACCTATGGCAGAACATATTCCAGAAGGGAGGTGGCTGTGTGTTGTGCCTTACAAAAGGTGCACTGACACCCTGCCTGCGTCGCTCGCAGGCCAAACGTGTGTGTCTCACATCTCACCTCAACTCCGAACGATGTATTTTATTAGTAAGAGTAATAGGCACAATTGAACATCCAACACACTCTTGCCAGTAGTGAAATGGAGGGGAGGAGGATGGCTCTTAGGCATTAATAGACTGGCCAGTGGCCAGGGTGAGAGCTCAGCACTTTGGAGAGGGGACAGCTCAGCCTTCAGGACGGGGACTTGGCTCCTCTGCCCGGTTCCTTCAGAGCTGTCCCAGGGTACGGCCACACAGTAATTGCTTTGGTCAGTTTGCATTTGGTGCTTTGGATAGTAAAACGTTTTTGTAAAGGATATGAAACCAGGATGGTTATACCTTTTGTAATCTGGGAAATAGAGTGAAGTTAATGGTTATGGTGAAATCAGTTTGTCAAATGGGTATAACATCAGGGTGAAGTTGTGACCTAGCTGAAATAAAAGGGAATTTTACCATCAAAAACAAGGGGGTCAGGGTTTGCCCTGCAGGGTTTCAGTCGCAGTGTCTCTGAAACCAAACATGTCTGGAGTGTGAGATACTCAGCTGCACCAGAAATTTAGCAACATAATCATAGAAGGGTTAGTGTTGAAGTGACCTTAATGATCATCTAGTTCCAAATGATCAAATGCAGTCATGATTATATTATTTGATTTCTTTATTTCTTTCTGCATAACATCTGAGTGCTTTTTGCACTAGAACAGAACAAGGAACAGTGCACATTCTCTTCAGGAAAGGGTTCTTAAGGGGTTAAATGGATGTGGCATGAGCTGCATGCTGTGCATTATGAGGTACTTGAAATATTTTTATCTTTAGAAGTAATTTGAAGAATTAATCTCAACTTTTAATATCCTGAAAACCACGAGACCTTACTATTGATCTTACTCATGAGAAACAGATAACAGAGATGCAGTTCACAGGAAAAGGCACTGGTACATCTGGTAATGTTTATCACCATTGTGAAATAGCACAGTGATAGAATTTTTTCCTGTGTACATCTTTGTGTGAACATTTAAGCCCAAACAGATGGATTTGCGTCTATAACTCCATTTTTTGCTGTGTTGTTATGCTTCTGGGAAGCACGTTGCAGAGCTGGGACTTTTCAGAATATAAATTTATCCAAACAAGTATGATTAATTAATCGGTCGATCTACTTAGGAAAACAGGAAAGCTACAAGCCCATCACTTTGTCAGTTCTCTGTTAGTGGTATATCTGGGAAACAGCATTTTCAGAAAGTCCCAAACTCAGTTTTAAATTATTCTCTTTGCTCACTTTTTAATGGAAAAGTAACTTTCCAGAATCTAGACCCTTTTAAAATGGAAAGTGTGCAATATTATCTAAGGGAAGTATGAAGCTGATTTACTATGCATGATTTTTTCAGTTTGTACACATTGGGCATGGTTATATTTTTGCTCAGGACGTATATCTATATTTTCTGCTGAACTTTTCTCGATTGCTTTTTTTATCGGGTTTACAAATCAAATCAAACAGGTATATTGCAGAGCTCTGATATTATTTTCTGCGCTTATAGCACAATGTATTGAATTATGCTTGCTCATGTACTGCTGCTGCTATTCTCTCCAGATTGAGAGAGAATGACTGTGGGGGCTGTAAATTCACTTGGCTTCCAGCACCACCGGTTAAATCAAGAGCCCTGTTCAGGCTGGAGAAGAGACAGAGCAAGTGTTCATTACACAAATCAATTTGGTCAAAAGTACAGCACAGTGGGTACCCAACCATTGCTCACATAATATTGTCAACTTAATCAAATAATGCCTAGAAGACATTCACAAGCTCTTTCTCTCTGAGAAATAACTTGATTGGTGCAGCAGGAAAAAAACAGGGGCTGTTTTGAGCATTTATTAAAAAATTCAATGAGCGCCTTTTTTTTTTTTTGCTAAATTTAAAATTCTGAAGAGCTTTACCCTGTGCTGGCATGTGTACATGAGATATTCAGCACCTAATTTACCATTGATCATATTTTTAAAAAATAATCTGTTCCTTTTTTTTCCTCTTTCTTTTCTCCCTGTAAATAGTTTACAGGTTATTCCTGCTAGAATTAGGCTGTTCTTCCTCTACACTGGGTGTGGGTTTAAAAGATATGCAACAGATTTGTATTTGTTTACAGATTATAGCAGAATGATCAGGACTCGGTAAAGCTTTCTCATGTTCCAATACAACTTATTTTGTCCAGAAGGAGATAAAAGGTTTAGTTCTATTTTAGGTATTCCTGCAGTCTATGTTCCATTCACTCTTTACAAGCCGAGACTGAGGACAGTGTTCTTCTTGTAGTGGTGTGCAAACAGCTCTTCTGTGGCAGCATTTCATTGCATTGGAAACAGGATTTGGGGGTGAAAGATTTTGTCCACCCCACCATTGTTTTTTAGGAAATGAAAGATATTAGTCAGTGAAAAAGAATGGAGGGAAAGTGAAACTCTTACAATTCCAGTGTAAGAAGCATTCCAGGGCTGGCTGTCTGCAGTGATGGATGGAAAGGGATACAGAGAATTTGTATTAGCCAGGAAGGAGAACGGAATGGGGTTTTTTTCTACTCAAGCAACGTGCACAAGGCCCTCTCTGATTTCAGGTTCACTGCTCATTGTTTTATTGTGTGTGTGGTGCCTTTGCCACAAGAGCTAAAGGTGGCAGATGAGACTCCAGTGTCCAGTCAGGAGTCGGCTGGGAAATGGGGTTCGATTTGACGCTGCATGAAGGCTTTAGAATGTACTTTTGAGTGAAATTTGCTGCAAATATTGGATTAAAAAGGCCTTAAAAGAAGAGGTGTGGGTGTGGGGGAGTTAATATTTTTTTCCAAATAAAAAAATGTCAAATTTATTTTATCCAAACAAATATTTGGTTTAGTAGTTTTCCTCATTTGTATCATTTTTGTTTCTTAAATTCTCAGGAAAAAGCTAGGAAGGGAAACCAGAAAAATTACTTCAACAATTTTACTTCAGTGTGATGTCTTTAAGAACTTGAGTGAAGTATTTTAATTAATAGAAGTTTTCTGTTCCTAGAACTGAGTTAAGGAAACAAAAAGAAAAGTATTTTGCTAAAGATAAATAATTTCTCTAGAAAACAATAGATGTTAACTCTCCTGATGATGAATTTAGTTTGAAAGGATACCAAATGTTTATAGTGAAATTATCTTATATGAAAAAAAAATTTCTGAAATGCCCTCTTTGATATGGGTTTGCTTACTTCTAAGAATGGTTTAAATTCTAATTTATTTTAACACTTAAGCCTTCAGTACCTCACTGAAGTAAAGGGAGATCACCTCAATTTGTTTTGCTGTGAGTGAGAATTTGGTCTTCTATTTCTGCATTCTGTATTTATAACTTTCATTATAACTTTTAAGACTATCATATATTAAGATTCTTTAATATTTTATAATTGCAAATAAGTGGTGGAATAGGGACCAGAAAGCAGTCTGATTGCATGGAAGACTTCAGGGATGGAGGAAGGATAATGCCACATCCTCATTTCAATTAATTTTTAAAGGAATATCAAACACCACTCTTCAGGTCCTCTAGCAGTGAAGATATTCTCCTGAAATGTATTATGTATGTGTAAGGTAAATTACATTCTGGTTCTGTGAGTCCACAGAGCTCTGAAAGTTGCCTGGCTGGGATTTTTCAAAATCCAGCCTGTCCTCTGCCCCATGTGTGTTTTACCTCCTTGGTGTTACTTGGAAATTTTTGCATAATCTTCACATTCCAATTTCAGTTCACAGTTATCCTTGTGCAGATCTCCCAGGCACACCCGTGGATTTCTGGATGATAATGTGCTTTGTAAAGAGACTGATACATTGCCAAGCCTCTTAATATGTTTTAAATAGTTTAGCCCTGTTAATTCTGCCCCAGGGATCTTGAGGGTCATGGACAGGTATGAATCGTTGATGACAGTGACTTGCTATAGTTTCTGGTTTTCAGTCCTCTCTGCCCAGACTCTGAGACATTTTATGCTGAGAGTGTAAATTTGAGGCTTCTTAGAATAAAAATGATTTTAGAAAGTGGTAAAACCAGCCAAAGGCCCAGAAAATAACAGTACCTGGATACATTCTCTTCACCCATAATTTGTAGCTCCATTTTCACACCATCTTCAGAAATCTCACTGGATTTTGTGGACCATAATCTGTTCAGATGCTTGGTAGGGAAGTTTCTCCCAGTGTTTTGGGATGTTTGTGGAGCACAGTTCAGTCCTCCTACTCCTCACTTCTATTGATACAATGAACAGAGATGCTCTTTTCAATTTGCATTTATACAGGACGCTGATTATATCATTTCTTCCTGGGGCTCCTTCTGTTCCTGAAGCTCAACAGCACCTTCAGAATTCTTTAATTCTCTTCAGATTAATCTAATTGACCTTAAATTCTTCTGGAGTGTTGTATTTCAAGAGTTTCCAGTCTGTCATCCCCCACCTGCTGTCACATACCAAATTTCTTTCATATTTCTCTCCTTTTATGCCTGAAGGTAGAAAATAATCTCTGCGGTGTGGATGGAACAGTTACCTCAAAATCTAAATTTCGAATTTTTGAGTTGATTTTAGGTAACAATAGATTAGCATGGAACATTTTTGTCTCCTGACAGCTGTATACCATATTTTCTATTTAAATCACAAAATATTTATAAAGATAAATTACTTAGTTTGTGGGCCCCTGCCTGTGAGTTCAGGGAGTAGCAGACAAAGAGATGCGGTGGCACTGACTCAGTTTTAGGTTTACGCTTGATCTGATCCCATTATTTGTTTGGATCACTTGTAAATCTTTCTTCAGTGCACACAAAAGTTTGTGTTTGTGTGAGTCTCAGTGTGTCCTGTGAAATATCAAAGATGCTGCTGCTGGACTGAAGCTGCTGCAGAAATGAGGACCTTTATTTATAAAGTGTTCTTAGCACAGAATTATTGGCAATAGAGATGTTAATACTTTTAATTTGAGAACATTTGTATGCCCTAGGGAAGATATTGTTGCATTTAACTTGCTACAATTCAATTTATGTGTAGTTATTGCTGATGTAAACGCTGTGTTCTGTTTGAGTTCTTTTGCTTCCTCTTCACCAGGCTTGTGGGTACTAAAACTGTGTGGTAAGGTTTATTTTATTTAACCATTTTTATGTTGCTTAAATTGTTGTCTTTTAAAAGAAATTTCATACTAGCAGGAAATGGGCAATTTCTGCTTTTCTTTCTTTAAATGAAAAAAGTCAGAAAGACAAATTGAATATAACATTGGAACACAAGAGAAAGAGGAATACTTAGAAAAACAACGGGGTCAGAAGGAAGAGGAAGGACAGAGCAAATGGAGTAATGGCTGTCAGATCATCCTTGTAGTTTCTCATTCAACTATTTTCTTTCCCCTTCTGTTCTTCCAAACCCCTCTGCCAGTGCAGATGAGTATGACTGTGCTGTTTTCACACACCCATGCAGAATCTTGTCTGATGACTGTGTGCTGTTCAAGCAGTAATTAATTAGGCACTGGAGGATATAATTAAAGAACAGAGATGAGTAATTTCTATAACATACTGATAGACCAGCATTGGTCAGCTTTACTTTTTTGGATGAGGGGCATTTTATGTTTTTTTCCATAGGGATTTGTAATTTGTTTGTTAAATCATAATACACAGCAATAGCCTTCAATTTTAAAGCAGAATTTTAAAACCAGGGAACAGTGTCCCTGTGAGAAGTACCATGACATAACCTCATTTTGGCGAGGAAGAGAATCTGTAAAACTTTGTTTCTGGGTCTCACTTTTCTGTCAGGCAACCTTCAGCACTGATTAGACTTCTGTTCCCTCTCACAACTCAAGGCCTTTTCCATAATGGCCACCATTTATCTGGACAGAATGACCCTCCAGTGCCCATCAGCACTGCTTATGAAACGGCAACTAGGATGAGATGTGTTACCTGCCTCCTGTGGAGAAGTCCCAGCGGCCTCTGAATGAAGGCACTAATCTGATCTCAGAGTGTCAGGCTTGCTCTGCTAGCAGGCAGCATTTGGACTGCAGATTCAGTTCCTTACCTTGACAAACACAGAAGAGGTTAAAGGAGTTTCTACAGTCTTACAGGGAGATCTATTATTTATTCACTATTTAAGAATAGCTAAGAAAATCTACAAATAATAATCTACTTATTCTCCAGTTTATTCCAAATACATATTATCACGGAGAATGTATGCTGTTGAGACAGATACAGAAATGGATGTGATTTTAATGTATTTAAACTTACGTTATTCCTCAATACCTTGGAGAAGATTTAACTGCTTTTTAGTTTTGTTTTGTTTGAGAATTTAAGCCCACCCCCCTGTATTAAAAATGCCAGAAATACTTACGGTGTGCTTTATTTTGCTTTACCCTTTTAGCAGACAGATGATGCAGCACAGACCGATGGCCAGCAACAGACACAATCCTCTGAAAACACAGAAAACAAATCACAGCCAAAACGGCTCCACGTCTCAAATATACCATTCAGATTCCGGGATCCAGATCTTAGACAAATGTTTGGTGTAAGTGCTCATCATTTATTTCTGCTTTTTTACATTTGCATTGCAATAGGTATTTTGCATTATAGGCAGCCGTGAGGGCTGTATCTGATTGAGGCTGTTTAACCATTTGTGGTAGAGATTCCCTTTTAATCTGTGTGCAGCCAAACATCTGATTTGCCAGTCACAACTGGGAAAAGAAATTACACTGATTCTGCTGTATGTGGTGCCCTTGAGTGTTTTGTACTACATTCACAGAAAGCTATCTGTGTTGTTTTAAAATATTACATGCATACATATTGCTGCTGTACAGATCTAGATTTATCTGCCTGCATTTATTGATTTTGGTGAGCATGATGTTAAACAGTCAATGCCTGACCTCAGGAGCAAGGGATCCAAAAGGAAGGCATGGGCTGAATTTCAGCACAAATTTCAGGCATAGGAATCCTCACCCATCTCCACAGGTTTTGTAGGTCTGTAGGCTTTGAAGGTTTTTGTTAGTATTTTTCTGTAAGTCTCTCAATTTGTGCTTCCCCCCAGGCCACAGCTGCCTTCAAGCACAGCCCGTGTCTCACACAGGCCCTGGACTTGCCATCAGCAATAGCATTTTAAGTGAGAAAGGTTAGACTGGGTTTCTACTCCCTGATCCAAGAACTCTCATGTTTAGTCTGAAATGCCACTAAGCATAATCTAGAAATAGTACTTGATCATCTATTAGAGCCCAAGTCAGGACTCTGGAGTATTTATGTTACTCTCACTTTCTTTATTCTGCCTCATTAACTTGAGTTTTCTCCTGCATTACAGTTGGTTTACTCAGTGCAGCACCAAGTGCTCCGTGGCTCTGTGCTTCTCTCCATCTTTCATGTTCAGTTCAGATTTTTAAGTTCTTCTAATGTGTTTGTATATGAGTCAAAAGACTGGGTTTCTTAATATTTATTCCTCTGAAGGAAACAGTCACTGGAAAAAGAATCCTGGTGTAGTACTGGGAAATAAATGAGTGACTGTTCTGCTGTATCTGACTCGGTACGAGTTACCTCCCCTGAACACAGCTTCCAGCTCTTCAGTAGAATAGCAGAAGGCATCATAATTAACCCTCTAGGGAAAAGTATGGTAATTTATTTAAACTAAACAAACCACTTAAAATAGATTTTATTTGAAAAAAACATTAAATTAAAGGAATTTTTTTTTTAGGTATTGTAGTAATTTATAAATGCATAAAAACTGTGTTTCCTTTTAATGTTTCTAAGTCTTAGGTCTCAAAAGACTGACACTGGAGAAGGGCTGGAGTTTTCCAGCTGACTTCCAGAATGATTTGACCACACTAAACTTTTAGCTTCTGAAATGATAGAAAAATGAAATTTCTGCAGGTATGAGTTGAAATGTCTCATATGAAACATGGCAGGTGTGCATCCAGTCCACACTATACACACAGCAGATGATCTTTTTACATAGACATGAATATAACAGAGGAGAATTGTTTAAATACCAAGTCCATCTCTGCATCAAGGCTGAAGCTGCAGTTAAAACATTAATTAAATGGGAAATGCAAGAACATGAAATAAGACAAAGGATACGAAGTGGTGGTTTATTTTTCATGACCAAGTTGAAACTCTTTAATAAGCTAGAAAAGGAATACTGTCCTTTCCAGCCTGTAATTGTTTATAATATCTTAAAAGACTGCAGGATAGGCTCATTTCTGCAGTTCCTGGGACTCTTGTTGGGTTATTCTCCATTTGCCTGCCTCTAATTTCTGCCTTTTTGTTTAAGATATTGGGTCACTTACCGATGCCAACACTGATCCATACTGCACGCTAATGACATTTGAAATAACAGAAATGACCCCCTGATGCATTGCACTGTCACCCCACAAAATGTGTCCTAACACAAAGTGTTCTAACTTTTATTCTCTTCCTAAGCCAAGTCCAACAGGGCCTTTTCCTTTGGGACAAGCAGCTGTGTTCAGTTTTTGTGTGTGCAAACACTGTCCAGGGGATTCAGTGCTATTGTAAGGTCAATAGGAATAACAGTTACTTCTAATAGTATGATCAAAATGCAATTCTGAGCAGAGAAAAAATCCCCCCAAAGTGAGTATCCATTCTGGTTTTCCAAATTATGCTCCAGTAAGGCAAAACTTCTTAGGGAATAATGGTTACCGATTTCAGCAAGGATGGAAAGAAATCCTCAGTCCTGAAAGCCAGCAACAAAACTCCCACCTGGTTTAATCTTATTCTTGTAAGGAAGAAGTAACCAAACTCCTTCACTGGTTCTGGAAAATCCAGAAATTTGGGACATTTACTTCACTGTGATCGTGGTTTAATGCTCTTTCCTCTCTGTCAGGGGGCTTCACTGAGCTTCAAGTTCCTCTGTGGAATGACTGTAACGAGCATAATGAAACATACAACTTAGATATAATATTGATCTGACTCCTTTTAGTCTGTCTTTTTTTTGGTGTTTAACAATATTTGGTTTTATATTCTTTAACTTTTTTAAAGTGTTGCACCATTTCCTGAAACAAACATTTGTACTGTATGTGATAGAAGGGTTGAAGTTATCTTATTTTCATGTAACTTTTCTGTTTCTTTGCAGCAATTTGGTAAAATCTTAGATGTTGAAATTATTTTTAATGAGCGAGGCTCAAAGGTAAGCAATTTAATTCACCTGTGGAATTTTTTGTTTTGTTTAAAATACTTATATGAGTAAAAGGAAACAACTGCACTGTTGTGACAAAATAATGTCTGAAATTTTATGTTAGTGAGAACATCTTCTGAGCTGTCAGTCAGTTTTCTAAGCAGTATGAAAATCACTGGACTCAAATCTTTTAAAGGGGGTAATTTTAACTACTCCAAACTGTCATCTGTTTTATGGGAATGTTGATTTTCACTGTCCTTATTCTTCAAGGGTAATTATTTCGTTTATTTTATGAGTCCATAGTTAAAGATATTTGTAGGCAGTTTTGTATTAGTACAGGTATTTTTTTTTCCTTTATTGAAGTGAAAGATGATGATGATACCTAATGACTATCCTCTTTAGTGATTAGCTCAGAAAATATGTGATTGTTCCAGATTAAGTGCAGATGCTTTCCTCTTTAGTTAAAGCCTTATTACACCAACCCTTTGAAAACAATCTATTTTAGCATTTATTTTATTAAAAATGTTCTACTGTATTGCAAAAGTTTAATATTTTTTTTCCAAAATTACTTTGCCTTAAATGCATACTTCAATTTATTTGGTATTTAAGAAATAAAGCAAGATAGAATGGCCATGACTGCACCAGCTGGTGCAAAACTGTAGCCCAGTGTGTTCACCTGTGATATCAGCTGCATTACAGGCATTTATGTCTATCATATGCATATCTTTTTTCCTTTTCTTGCCATGTCAGACACACTAAAAAGTTTATTCACTAATGTTTCAATCTTCCTGTAACTCATATATCATTTATTATTAGTGATGGAATAGTTATTCCTGTTCTAGACATACCGTAATCTGTCATATTTTAAGAATCCTATACATCAAAAATCTATCTTAAATCAGATATATTTTAATTCTGCTAATGTTTATTTTCTGAAAATAAAGCCTTCACTTTTTTTTTGTTGTTTTTTTTTTTTTTTTTTTTTTTTTTTTCCTAAAATTAAAAATCTGAATTTTCCTGTTTTTTTTTTTTTTACCTAAATGGAACAGCTGAAATCTCCTGGTTTATTATTCAGACATTAATTAGTCCCCTTGCCTACCAGCCCAAATTCAGTTGGAACATTCCTCACTTTTTCAGTAAACAACTACAATGGATGGAATTTGGTGGCTTGGAATCTCCTACTCTGGCCAAAATTTATTATTTTTAAATTATGGTTGCTCAATAATGTTTGCAAAAGGCACAGATTGTCCAGAAGCTGCTGCTGCTGGAGAGTCCCACCAATTTCCAAAGCCATCCCCCACTGGCCGCCGTTGCTGGTTGTGCTGATGGGGTGGAGCTGAGCACAGGTGGTAGGAGTTTAAACTTTTGTTTAGCCACTAAATCTTACCCAGCTGGGGATTTTAACCACCACACCTGCACTGGGCTGCGTAAGTGTGAGGTTTTGTCAAAGTTTTAGGAGGATGGCATAAGGAGGGGTTTCCAAATTGAGCTTTTTTGATGTTGGCTTTGCAGCAGTGAAAACATCCCAGTGCCTTGTGCTGAAGGCACGATCCTAGAAAGGATTTCAGAAGGAAAAGGTTTTCCTGGCTGGGTTTTAACATCACTGCCTCAGTTACACCCTGTGTCAGGTCAGACTGTTGTTAATAAATGCCCCTGCACCATCAGTGCTGCATCCCAGCTGTCTCCAGGGCAGCTGCTGAAGGTGCCTGAGGCAGGGCTGGGGTGCCTCTCACGGCTCAGGACTGCTGCTTCTCACCTTGGTCAGAGTTATTTCAGGTATAGCTTCATAATATTCTGATTTGCAGAAGTATCTTTAGATTCTCTCAGTTAAATAGAAAGTTAAGGAAAAAAAAATAATAGGAATGAGAGGAACATCTTTTTTCTGTTCTTTCTTTTTCTATTTTTTTAATTTAATCTGATCATTTCGTGTCCATTCTGTAGGAATTAAGATGCACCAGATTAAAGTCCCATTCCTGGCAGTGCTTATCTATGTTTTCATAAAATCCCACTGAAACTGAAAGGACTACTAAGTGGTTTCAGACTGAGTACAGGTAACAAAGTTTGCAGGATCAGAATTCAAATTTGTTTCTAGCTGCAGTTTGGCATAAGAATTGCTAGAATATGTTTTTGTTTCTGTTTCTTTTTCTTTCTTTTTATTCTAATAGTTAATGTTTTAAACAATTTCTTGCAAAAACAACAGAAGTAATCTCATTCTCATGCCGTAATAGTTAAGAAAAATGGAATTGCATATTCAAAAAAACGTAACATTAGAACAACTCCATAGAATATAAAATTATTTTGCAGAAGGGAGTCCTTCCATAAGAGAAAACCCTAAAATAATGCAAGTTTCATACTACCAATTTCTGCTTGTTTGAATGTGTAATAACAATGAAGAAAGCTTGGCTAAAGTAGATGGCAGCACTGATGACTTTTGAATTTTTTGACCATTTTCTATCAGTTGTAAATCAATGCTCCAGACAGCTCTGTATATACATTCAGAAATCTGTTTATGTATGTATGTATTAATATGTATCTAGTGTGAATTACATTAACACCTATTTCTTCAAATAAGGAGAACTCCAAAGTGCCTCCCAAATTAAATCAGAACCTTCTCACACACTAACTTGGCTATTATTAAATCATTTGACAGATTTTAAAAATAAAATGCATATATTTGCATTACCAGTTAATAGAATACAGCTGTTAACTCAGCTGCATATTAAATTGATGTTAAAGTGTTCCTGTAGGTATTTGAATGTGTGATGGGTGAATCTGTGTTTTGTTCTTGAGTTTCTCTGTGAGCCAGGTAAAGGTAAAGAGTTGCATAAATAGTAAGAGCTTAATTTAAGTAGTGTTGATTATGAGAATAAGTACAACATAAGAAATTAAAAACTTACAATGAGTGTTATTTTCAGAATCTTTGAAGTTCCTGTCTTATCTTGGCTTGTAGCTCCACTTTGTATGTTTTTCTAATTTTTTAGTGTAATTAGGTTTTTATCTTTCTCTTTAGCTGTTTGAACAAAAATTAACTGGTAGTGCTGTGAGCTAAGGAGAATGACAGAAAGTTTTGACTAAAGTCCCACCAAATGTTTGCAATTCTGAGAAAGGACAATTTCTCAGGCAAGAGAATAGGAAATAAAACAGAATTGGGGGAATTTCTGCTATTGAATGGAGTTAGGCTGCTTAGATCGATGGATCCAGTGATGTTTTTTGCTGGGAAATTTTCTTAATGGCATCTTAAATTACGAGGTTTTTTTACAGAGCTTTAAAAAGGTAGGAAGGAGCAGTTGTAGAAGAAATAAAAGTTGAAAGTTGAGGATGGGTTTAGGTATCAGAAAAGCCTGTACAGGCATCTAAACCATGGAGATTAGTGCTGAGGAGGGAGATTTACTTTCTCTCAACACTCCTGGTGCTTTGGGGAAAAGAGAGTTACATCCTCAGTGTCTTGTGGCAAGTGAGGTCGTGGCCTTGTGCTAAAATTGCGGCGAGTGGTGTGGAGAAAATGTGTGGAATGAGGTGTTCTGAGAATGGCTTCAGCTGGAGGTGCAGCTGCTGACAGAGCACTGCGGAGCTCAGGCTTCAGGCTGGATTTATAAGGGGGAAAAAAGAGGAGCTGCGCTTAAGCTGCTTTGGAGAGAACGAAACAGAAACCACTGCTGTACATAAATGCCACTCTTTGCATTATAAATGGGAATAAATAACTGAGTTCTTTGAGTAAGTAGAATAACCCAAATAACCCAGGGAGTTATCCTGAGAGTTACTTAACTTTTTTGCTTGATGGTTGACTAATTAGTTCTGTAATTCATACCCATTCTTTATCTCACTGCTTGGTGTCAGTTTTGCCTTAGTTTGATATTTGGTCTCCCCTTTGTGTAAATGAATGTATAAATGTCTTCCCATTTTTTTTTTTTTTATTTCCCCCCCCTTTTTTTTTAAATCAGTCACTTTGCATAATAGAGAAAGCTCGCAGAGAGGAACTGGGTGAACACCGACAAAACTTAGCAAAGGGAGATGGGGAGCTGTGGTGCGTGGCTGATTGCTCAGGAGCAGAACAGACTTCAGGCTAAAAAAAGAAATAAAAAAACCCCGGTTTTAGTAGCACTTAAACTATGTGAGCACCGCCTGTGTACGAAGCACCACGTGCAACTTGTAAATGGCTCTAGGTGTGGAAGCTCGGGGATGTAGAGGAGTATTTGTTCGGATAACTTCGGGAGGCATGCAAAGGCATTGTAGTGCTAACGCAAGAATTACTTCAAAGGGTTGGTGTATGTTTCTAAAATGTTCCTCGCTGTCAGATTTTTCCAAAATATTTGCCATTTTAAACAGTGTTTAATTTAACTTAGCACATAAAAGGAATTTTAGTAGGATTTGAAATGTTTGTTTTAGCCTAGTATTATAAAGGAGGGTGTTTGTCATAAGCAGAAATTCAGATTTGTCCCACTAATGTGGGATTCTGGAGTTTTAGCAGTTGCATGTTCTATATGTGGAAAACAATATGCAGAACAAGTAAATGAAGCAGTTAAACTTATTCAAAACGTTTGCATTTTTCTTCTTTTATCAGAGTTTCTTTTTCTATTCACATCATGTGATTTTCTTTGATCTGTTAATACAAGAAAGTTTATACTTTGTTCCGAAAGTACTTTTGTTTTGTTGGTGGTTTTCCTTTTTTTCTTCTTTTTTCCTTTTATAAAAAAATAAGTAAAGGCTGTATAGTTTGACAAAAGTTTAAGTTACCCTAGTGTTGCATGGGAACAGTGTTTCTTATGATCACAACAGCATGAATAAGTAGGCAATGTTTAGAGTATATTGACATTCAGTGTTGAATTTTGTGCACATGTTTTTTATTTCATTGAGATATCTGCATGTCATTAAAATGTGGTTCATTTTCTTTTCTCATTAGTTCATTTTTTTCTATGTGAAGACACTGTAATTTATTTTAATTTCATTTTCTTATTGTTAGATTTATTTTCCTCTGTAGTGACATGTAGAAAGGTATTTTTGGTATCATTCTTTGACTTTCTCAGAGGGTATTATCTAACTGATGACAGAAAAAAAAATTTGTTCACATTTGTTGCTTATTTATTGCACATCTCAATACAATTATAATTTTTCTAATTTGCATGTTACAGAAATGAAGCAAGGACAAGAAAATATTAAATTAAAGAGAGAGAACATAAGCAAACAAGTGGTCATTGACTGAAATAATAATGTGCATGTTGTTTTCCCCCCTTCTCCCTCCTGCATGCAGGGATTTGGTTTCGTAACTTTCGAAAATAGTGCTGATGCGGACAGGGCGAGGGAGAAATTACACGGCACCGTGGTAGAGGGCCGTAAAATCGAGGTGCATGTTCAAAATATTTTCCTTTTCATCTTTTTTATAAATGTCTGCTTCACTCTCATTTGTTGTTTCAGATGCATCATTGGTGTCTTCTGTGTGCTCCCCTTTCCCCTTCCCATTGTTTATATATATATTTATATATAAAGAGAGAGAATCTGGCCTTACTTGGGTTTTTTATTATTATTTCTTCCGTAATTATTATTATTATTATTATTATCATTGCTGCTGAAAGGTGGATGACAGAAATTGAAAGAAAAAAAGAAAGCTTTAATATTTTGAAGTTATTATTTTGGATGTTTTGTAAATCAATGGGTGCAGTAGATTCCAAAAACCAGCCAACAAAAAAAAAAAAATAAATTAAAAAATTGAGAACAACAACAAAAAAAAAGTGTGACAGACAAAACAAAAACAAACAAAAGGTTGTTCTTTTCTTTTTTTTTGTTTTCTTTTTTTTTTTTTTTTTTTTTCCTTTTTTTTGCTGCAGGGTTGATGTGGGATCCACAGTGGCTTTCAAAAAATTCAGATTGGGAAAGATGCATCCAAAAGGTGTACAAGAAACAAAGCCAGACTAGAGACCGAGCAATTTTCACACTAATTTTAACGAAGCCATGAGGCTCTTTTGGCTGGGTGGCCTGAGCCATCCCCACCTCCAAAAACCACCCCCCATGTGTTTCCGTGCCACTGGATCCCCTTCAACACTGCCTCAGTCGTATTTGTTAGAATTTAAAAAAAAAAAAAAAAAAAAAAAAAAAAAAAAAAAAAAAAAAAACAAAAATAAAA